>VONZ01000221.1:595000-635000 GCA_012976165.1 Labeo catla
TGAGGCTGACGACTCGGCGGGTCGGTACCCCTCTGCGGTTGCCGCCCCGTCTGAGACGGATGCTGAACTGTCGGCTATGCTCCTCCGAGCCGCCAAGGAGATCGGTCTGGAGGTGCCCAAAACACCTCCGGCCGATCCCTCTAGGCTGGATGATTGGTTTCTGGGGAGGGCTCCCGCGGCACCGCCGCGCTCTCCCCCAGTGCCTTTCTTCCCGGAGGTGCATGAGGAGCTGGTGAGGACTTGGCGAGCCCCGCACTCTTCACGTCCACGTCCCAGCTCCTCTCCCCTCGCCTCTCTCGACGGCAGTGCAGCCCGGGGTTATGAGGCGGTCCCTCAGGTCGAGCGTGCTGTCGCGGTGCATCTATGCCCGCCCGGCGCTGCCACCTGGCGGGATCGGCCCTATCTCCCCTCCAGGGCGTGTGAGTTCTCGTCCGCTCTCGCGGGCCGGACTTACCGCGCCGCTGGACAGGCTGCCACCGCCTTGCACGCCATGGCCACCTTACAGGTGTACCAGGCCAAACACCTGAAACACCTGCACGAGAGGGATTCTGACCAGGGTGCAATGGAGGAACTCCGCGCCGCCACCGACTTCGCCCTCCGGGCTACGAAGGTGACGGCGCGTTCCCTTGGTCAGGTGATGTCCACCATAGTGGTCCAGGAGCGACATCTATGGCTGACCCTGGCCCAGATGGCAGATGTCGACAAATCACGGTTTCTCGACGCTCCTATCTCCCAGGGCGGCCTATTCGGCGACACCGTCGAGGACTTTGCCCAGCAGTTCTCGGCGGTTCAAAAGCAGACGGAGGCGATTAAACACATCCTGCCCCGCCGCGACATTCCAACCACGTCCGCAGGGCCCCAACCTCCGCCTGCTCGTCGCCGAGGGCGCCCTCCCGCGGCTTCCAAACAACCAGCTCCGTCCCCTGCTAAGGTACATGACACCAGATTGGCAGCCCGACGTCGAGCTGGCCGTGGGAGAGCGGCGCCGCCCGCGTCTCAGGGACCGGTCACCCGCAAAAGATCTGCGAAGCGTCCCTGACGCGGGCAACCCGGAGGTGGAGGGAATCGCTCTTTGGGGGATGACAACATCAACGTCCCCACTCCCGGTGGAGGGCCGGGAGCTGTCACAGAAAGAGTCAATTCTCTCACCTCCGGGGTTCAGGCCCCGAGTTCCATCTTTGAGCAGCGCCCAAGAAGTGTCTCCTCGGATTCGGACTCGGAGCCTGATGTCGCCAGCGCGGGAACCAGGGAAGAAGGTAAGCGCTGCCCAGTGCAGTCTGACTTTTCTCCAGGACGTTCTTCCTTCAGTCCCCTTCCCCTTCCCCCCCCAGGCTGCCCCACTGTGGTCACGTCGGTCAACGTCCCTTTGATACCCCTGGCGACCAGGCTGGGAGCCTGGCTTCAGCTTCCCAGCCCCTCGCGGTGGTTGATTCGGACGGTACGTCTCGGCTATGCGATTCAGTTCGCCAGGCGTCCGCCCAGGTACAGAGGCGTCCTTTCCACTTCTGTCCATTCGGACACACATGCCGCTGTGCTTCGTGCGGAGGTTGCAGTCCTACTGGCGAAGGACGCAATCGAGCCTGTCCCTCCAGCCGAGATGAAGTCAGGGTTTTACAGTCCTTACTTCATCGTGCCCAAAAAGAGCGGTGGGTTAAGACCCATCCTGGATCTTCTAGCTCTGAATCGGTCCCTTCTCAGGCTGCCGTTCAAGATGCTCACGACGAAGCGCATGCTAACATGCATTCGTCCCCAGGATTGGTTCGCAGCCATCGACCTGAAGGACGCGTACTTTCACGTCTCGATCCTGCCTCGACACAGACCCTTCCTACGGTTTGCTTTCGAGGGTCGAGCGTATCAGTACAAAGTGCTTCCATTTGGCCTCTCCCTCTCTCCCCGCGTCTTTACGAAAGTCGCGGAGGCTGCCCTGTCCCCTCTTTGGCAGACGGGCATTCGCATCCTCAACTATCTCGACGACTGGCTTCTCATAGCTCACTCGCGAGATCTGTTGTGCGAACAGAGGGACTTGGTGCTCCGGCACCTCAGCCATCTGGGCCTTCAGGTCAACCGAGAGAAGAGCAAACTCTCCCCAGTGCAGAGGATCTCTTTTCTCGGCGTGGAGCTGGACTCGGTCAGTACGACAGCCCGCCTCACCAACAAGCGCGCGCAGTCAGTGCTGAAGTGTCTGGAGTCATTCAGACACAAAACAGCGGTCCCTCTCAAAACATTTCAGAGGCTCCTGGGGCATATGGCAGCCGCAGCCGCAGTGACGCCGCTCGGCCTTGCTTCATATGAGACCGCTTCAGCGCTGGTTACACGATCGAGTCCCGAGATGGGCATGGCACCGTGGCACACTCCGGATTGGCGTTTCCCCGCAGTGTCGCCGCCTGTTCAGCCCGTGGTCAGACCCGGCCTTCCTTCAGGCCGGAGTCCCCCTGGGACAAGTCTCCAGGCATCTTGTGGTATACACGGATGCCTCTTCCATGGGTTGGGGTGCTGTATGCAACGGGCAAGCAGCATCGGGCTCCTGGACAGGACCTCGACTGCAATGGCATGTCAATTGCCTAGAGTTGTTGGCTGTGCTTCTGGCCCTTCGTCGCTTCCGACCGACGTTGCGTCACAAGCACGTGCTTGTTCGCACCGACAGCACAGCGACTGTAGCCTACATCAACCGTCAGGGTGGTCTACGCTCCCGTCGCATGTCACAACTCGCCCGCCATCTGCTCCTATGGAGTCAAACGTGGCTGAAATCGCTACGTGCCGTTCACATTCCAGGAGAACTCAACCGTGCAGCCGACCAGCTCTCACGGCAGTCCACCCATCCTGGAGAATGGCGACTCCACCCCGAGACAGTCCAGCTGATTTGGAGCCATTTCGGGGAGGCCCAGATAGATCTGTTTGCTTCCCCCGAATCCTCCCACTGCCAGCGGTTCTACTCCCTCAACGAGGCTCCCAACAGCCTCGGCAGGGACGCACTGGCACACAGCTGGCCTCCGGGGCCCAAGTACGCCTTTCCCCCAGTGAGCCTCCTTGCACAGACACTGTGCAAGATCAGGGAGGACGAGGAGCAGGTTCTGCTGGTTGCGCCATACTGGCCCACCCGGACCTGGTTTCCAGAACTCATTTCCCTCGCGGCAGCCCCTCCCTGGAAAATCCCCTTGAGGAGAGACCTTCTTTCTCAGGGGATGGGCACAATTTGGCACCCGCGCCCCGACCTGTGGAACCTGCACGTCTGGTTCCTGGATGGGACGCGTCAGACCTCTCCGGCCTTCCACAGGCCGTGATAGAAACTATCACTCAGTCCAGAGCCCCCTCCACAAGGCAGGCTTATGCGCTGAGATGGGGTCTGTTCGTCGACTGGTGTTCCTCTCGCGGGGAGGACCCACAGAGATGTACGATTGCAGTAGTGCTTTCCTTCCTGCAGGAAAAGTTGGAGCGCAGGCTGTCCCCTTCAACTCTCAAAGTGTACGTTGCTGCCATTGCAGCGTACCACGATGCAGTGGATGGAACATCCCTAGGTAAGCACCAACTCATCGTGAGGTTCCTGAGGGGTGCGAGAAGGGTTAATCCCCCCAGGCCGCACCCCATACCCTCTTGGGACCTCTCCGTCGCCCTCCAGGGCCTGCGGGAGGCCCCATTTGAGCCACTTGCGTCAGTTGAGCTAAAATATCTGTCACTCAAGACAGCGCTCCTGACCGCACTGGCCTCCATCAAGAGGGTAGGGGACCTACAAGCTTTCTCTGTCGACGAAGCGTGCCTAGAATTCGGGCCCGGCGATTCTCACGTCATCCTGAGACCCCGGCCTGGTTATGTGCCCAAGGTTCCCACCACGCCTTTCCGCGATCAGGTGGTGAACCTGCAAGCTCTGCCCCTGGAGGAGGCAGACCCAGCCTCTGCGCTGCTGTGTCCAGTTCGCGCTCTGCGTATATACGTGGACCGCACTCGGCACTTCAGACGCACCGAGCAGCTCTTCGTCTGCTTTGGAGGTCAGCAGAAAGGGAATGCTGTCTCCAAACAGAGGTTGGCCCATTGGGTGGTAGATGCCATCTCCCTGTCGTACCAAAACCAGGGAGAGCCATGCCCCTTAGGTGTTCGTGCCCACTCCACACGGAGTGTTGCCTCATCCTATGCGTTGGCTCATGGCGCCTCACTAGCAGATATCTGTAGAGCTGCGGGTTGGGCGACACCTAATACCTTCGCCAGGTTCTACAACCTTCGCGTAGAGGCCGTATCCTCCCGTGTCTTAACATAGACATCACAGGCGAGCGGGAGTCCGGCTGGTGTCGGCTTGCTGCGCCATTCCTAATGGATCCGTGCGCTATTTCCCTCAGTTGTTCCCTCCGGCGAACCTGGGTCCTCCATGCCCCGCAGTCAGGCCTAGTGCGGAGTAGTGCTTGTCTGTGCTCCGGTTGGGTCTCCTTCGCCCAGCAGGTTGTGGCAACATGTTTCAGTATTTTTCCACGGTCAGCCAGAAGGCCGATGTTTCCCTCATATATCCCTAAAATCTATGGATATATTGAATTTCTTGTGTTCCACATGTAGAGATTTCATGTGCTCCGCCCCCCCAACTCCTGCTTCAGTACAACTGGCATCCCTGTGGGGCCCCCTATTGGCCCCCAGGGCGTTGGGAAGGTTACGCTCATATCCGTCTGCTGACACGTCCGCCTGTCGGCACGCGGTGTGTTGCGTAACGCGACGTCTGGTTCGTGGCCTGTTCCATGGGTCTGTTCCCATATGTAACGTCGTAGTGAAACGACTGAAGGGGAACGTCTAGGTTACGTACGTAACCCTCGTTCCCTGAAGGAGGGAACGGAGACGTTACATCCCCTGCCACGACCTGACGTCGCGCTGACGCCGGGCTGCAGCTCGGCTCCTCAGCAAAAGCCTGAATGAGTGGTTGCACACCGCCATCTTATATATCCGTGTGTACGGAGGAGTGGTTCGGCATGCAAATACCACTCGCCAATGTTCATGAATGTTCATTGGCCTTTTGAATAAGGCTTGGAGATGATTGGACTCTCAAGCGAGTTCCCATATGTAACGTCTCCGTTCCCTCCTTCAGGGAACGAGGGTTACATACGTAACCTAGACGTTCTTACGCCAGATGACTCGTTGACTTCCTGTATTCATTTTGTACAAATATAAGAATTGTTTCAACTATTTTTCTTTCTTTTTTGGATTTCTGGAGGGCAAGCTTTTGCCAGTAGATGGAGAACAGGATGGCTCATGACTAAAATCCAAAATTCATTTGATAAGAAGTTAGTAGCCAAGAAGAAATATTTCCACCCATCTCTCATCAATCAAATTGAAAATATAAAATGAATAAAGCTAAATTAAAATTTTCAGTTTAATAATATTTCCACATGACATTATTCCAAAAAATAACTACATCGGATATCACATAATAAACCCAGCCTCCACCTCTCACAGCTGAAAATAAAGGAAACTTCGTCAGTGCTCAAAATCCATTTCAACCTCTCATCTTTCAAAAGCATTTACTGTGATCAAATGAATCGAGTGTCTATGATTGTGAGCCCAGACCCGCCCCTATGAAACACACATATAGTTCTTATTAAAATGATAAATTGCTCCGCACTGGAGGCCCCCACTGCTCAACCCAGTCTCCATAGCAACAGCCAGAGCTCTGTTTGTGCTTTTGCAGACTTCACGATAGTTGCAGTGAATGGCGTGGGCACTGCTCATGTTTGGAGAGCGTATGTAGGCGTCAGAGTTGACTAGATGGTAGAAGCACATGCTGGTGCCAGGTAGATTTCATGATACCAAAATGGGCCCAGATGCACTGCTGGCTTTCTGAGAGGTCACAACATGACACAAAAAGACTTGAAACATCATTACATATAGCTGTAAGCCACCATAATCCTGCCTAATGTTCAGAACAGTTATTCATTTCACACTCTGTTTGAAATGTAGCAGTGCAATACTGAGAGATCTGTAAATTGTAGTGTCTTAAAATGTCTGACATTCATTTTGACTGACAGCAAGCTAATTGCTGATGCCTCTAGAGGAGAAAAGAACATCTTTTGCATCTCTGCAGTACTCACTCAGAGCATTGCATGGCAACAGTATAATCAAACCCCAGGTGTGGGATGCTGTCGAGGCATCATGGATGTCTCATATATTTCATCATTTCTATTTTTTGGTAAAATCACTGCAATCATTAGTCATGAATCGCTATTTTCTATCAATCTGTCACAGCTTTACAGTAGTAGAAATATCTTTTAATTGTTCTTTCTCTGTATTATTGCCACATCCTGCATCTAAAAGTTTCATATTCAGACTCCTTTTCATATTTTTGGTTTAATTTGCGTTTAATAAGAATTTAAAGTATGACCTCAGCAAGACTGTCTTGCAAATGCTGTGAAACGCTCTGGGCTAGAAATTATCTGTGGTGGAGAGATTAAAAAATCCAGTTTTAATGAGAAATCAGGCTGTTTAAAAATGCAAGCTTCCAAATGCAAGCATGTCATGTTTGAATCAAACTGAAAAGCCCAGCATTTTGCAGATCTTGGTTAATGTTTTCGGTTAATTACTTGTAAATATTTGTCAGGGCTGTGCTGAGGTTAAGTGTGATCATTGAGACCTCCGGAGTCAGTGTGCTTCTGGGTGTTTTCTTACACTCTAAAAAATGCTGGGTTAAAAACAACCCAACAAGCGCTGGGTAAATATTGGACAGAACACATGCTGGGTAAAATGTTTTTACCCAACATGCTGGGTTGTTTTTTATAAGTCAAGTATTGTTTAAAGGGGTCATCGGAATACCCATTTTACACAAGTTGATATGATTCTTTAGGGTCTTAATGAAAAGTCTATAATATACTTTGGTTAAAACTTCTCAATGGTTGTGTAAAACAACACCCTTTTTACCTTGTCAAAATCAGCTCTGTTTTGTTGCATGTTGCTTTAAATGCAAATGAGCTCTGCTCACCCCGCCCCTCTCTTCTCTCTGTGGAGTGACGAGCTGCTCAGAGAGATTGTTTACTTTAGCCGCATTTAGCACGTTTGGCCGCTAAACTTGCAAACTAGCACGTTATTGGGAAAGGTGATTGCAGAGGTTCATAAAAAAAGCTTATACTCACTTCTGCTGTAAGTGAAACTGGATCACGAATGATTTGCGCGAACATAGACGTATTTATGTAGGTCGGGAGGTGCATTCCCTTCACAAACAAATGTAATCCACTGCAACTTCAGCGGCTCAAATGTCGGGAGTAAATGACGACCACTATGTTCATTATTACATCCAGCAACACCTCAATCACTCAGTTAGAGATATTCTTGTCTAACTTGCAAATCTTTTTGAAATCTAAGCCGGTGATGGGCAGCTCTTCGTCTGGGGAACTGTGAACCTCAAACCACCACCCCGCGTTTCACTCGTATACGGAAGATGCTGTGACTGACTCCATAACCTGCCCATAAACAAACAGTACTGAGATTATAGAACATTATTTTAACATAAAATTAAATTAAGGTCAGTATTAAAACGAATAAAATCAGTTTATGTCATGCAAGGGAAAAGGCGTTTCCATCGTGTAAAACGACTGGCATCTCATCCTGGTATGTTGCGTTGCTTAACATAATATAATTTACAGCACAGTCTTTATAAATTACATAAAATATATACAAACCTTTATTTCATTGAAGAAGTGCACGGCACTGAGAACCGCTCTCTCTTGTAAAGGACGCAGAAAGCCAGCGCTCTGACTGTAACACAACAGCTGGGTTGTTTCGTCTGAGACAGACTCAACCCAGCAGTTGGGTAGAAAAAATAACCCAGCATTAAAAAATATTACGTTGCTGTCTGTGCAGGATCAGAAAGCTCTTGGATTTCATCAAAAATATCTTGATTTGTGTTCTGAAGATGAATGACGGTCTTACGGTTTGGAACGACATGACGGTGAGTAATCAATGAGAGAATTTTCATTTTTGGGTGAACTATCCCTTTAAATTAAGATCATTGACACTCTTGTGTACATCACTCTCAAACGTCTACCCATTGGTTTAGAATCTACATCTCCACCACTAACTGTGTTACAGATTACAATTTGCAAACACTAATTTACAGCAGCTTGTTTATTGTTGTCATTTACGATGTTTTTTTTTTTTAGAAACTGCATCAACAGCACGAAGCATCCATTACGGACAACCATCTACAGAGATCCAGGAGCAGCTCAGAGCACCGTGAAGAGTGAGCTGACACACACAGAATTCAACCTGCAGTGACAGCTGCACATGTACATTAGAACAGATTGGAATTCTTCACTGACAAGGCTTCACTTCCACCTTGACAACACTCACATAACATGCATCAAGTTCATTTAGAGGAGAACCTCTGGGAAACAGCATGACAAGGATACCGCTAACTATTACAGATAAATCCCAGAGAATCTTTTTTGTGATTTACACCAAAAATGTTCCTTTCACATAAAATGTGCGACCTGCAGTGAATTCTTCACACGGACCTGTTGTCCAGTTGCTGTTCCACTTTAACGTACATGATCGATGAGAAAATACTTTCCTTGAAGAGTCCAGGTCAGTCTAATATTCCTTTGGAATACCTCACAAACAATCCAATTCATCTTACTTGTTAACACACAAAGAGATGAAGTGATTTATAAGTGCTTGTTCAAAGTGCTTCCATATTTCCACCACTTTTCACAGGGTGACTTCAGTAGATTTGCAGAATGTCCAAAACCGTTAATAAGCAATTATGTAAGTCAGATGTACAATGAAGGACGCTACCCTTTTGCAAAGCAATTATCATTCATAAAGAGCCAACAAAACATTGTTTTTCACCATGAGCATTACAAGGCAATCAAATGTTTTCTAATATTACTGTATCACCACAACATACACTAAACAATCGTGCGTAAACACACATACACATAAATTCAACTTGACATCTCAGTCATACATTTAAGTAAGAACAAAAAGAGCAGCAATAAAAATAAACCCAAACCTTATTTTAAAATCGGCCTTGTAGGAGTTTGATAATATGAAGATTACGTAAATACAACTGATGGGAATTTTGATGATGGAGTTTGGTTTGCCTTCAGACGGCAAAAAACCATTGTGCTCTTAAGTCGTCAGAAGCAGCATCCCCCGAAAGCTCTACTGACTCAAAGTGTAGTGTGTCCGGTTATTCTGATATTCCTTATGGAATCAAATCAATAATTAAAACCAAAAGACCAAAAAGTGTATTTGTGCTTATATATAAGCACATTGTCACTCTTTGAAATGCCTGCCACTTTGTAGCTTTTTGTAGTAGTTGTCCTGTTCAGTGTGGTTCAGATTGCCCTCCCTATCTAGAAGAACTAGAGGGGTCTTGCGGCGCATACTGCGACCCTCTGAGATTTGACCCACGGGTGGGAGTTGAGGGGGAAGTGGTGGCTGGGGAGGTTGAGGAGGCTGGGGCAGCCCGTGGTCAACCTCACTGGCGGAGGAACAAGGAGAGCTGCTCCTGACGTTACGGTAACTGCGGGAACCATCGCGGTTGAGGTTTTTAAGCTCGTACGACTCGGCCATGTTTCCGTCAGAAGATCCTCTCCACTCCCAGGGGTTGTTGGGGTTGGAGGTCATGCGTACTACAGGGTGGTGGGGGGCGTGAGCATCAACGGTGATGATCCCTGAACCGCTGTCACGTTCTGAACGATTAGGCGATGATTCTGTGCCCGTGATGGATGAGGTACCAGAAGAGGACGAAGTCTCTGAGGATTTGGCTGATCCAGACAGGAGTCCCTGTTGCTTGGACATGGCAATGACCTGCATGATCCGAGGCTGATTTCCTGCCTTGAGAACTGGAATATTAGCACCACTTTTCTCTGTGATGGACAGCCATTTGGCCCGAGTGCTGGCGCTTTTAGGAGACACAGGCGGAGGGACAGAGGGCTGTGCTGGGGGACGAGGGGGCATCACTACTCTTGCACCTGCAGGTGGGTTAACCGGCTTGGCTGAGGGTTGAACAGATGAATAGACTGAAGAGTGGACGCTGTCCTCCTCTGTGGTTGTGTCGTTGCCGCCATCTGAGCCTGCCTCGCTGGTGTCCTCATCGGGCAAGCTGCCGCCTCGCATCTCCATTGACTTCTGCTTCCATTCGGACACTAATTGTTGTGAGCGCATGGGGTCCAGTGGTACTGGAACAGGTACTGTCACCAGACGTCTTGTTGGCTCCTCTGGAGCTGTAGCGCGGGGTAATGTGTTGCTGAAGGTTACCATGGTCTCCTTGCCCATTGGGCTGCGAGGCGCCAATAGCTCCACGTCTACACTGGCTCTCTTTAAGCTTCCCAGTGAGGTTTTCTCCCGCTGTACAGGCCGGTTTAACCCATCTAGGGATGCTGGTGATGTTATTTCCTCATTGCTTTCAGAAGCATGGCCTTTGTTATAGACAGAGTCATGGCCTCTCTGGGCCAGAGCCCTCAAAGCATCCTTTTGCAGAGGAGGGGGTTGTGGGATGACAGCGTCTTCTGGAGATTTGAAGTTGGCAACAGCATGGAAAGCCTGGAAAGATTTCAAGTTTTAAACTAAAGTGGTTTCATTACATTGTTTAGTTCACAACAATAAAGAACATTCCTATCAACCAGTTCAGTTTAGGGTTAGGCTTAGTGCTGGAGTGGGAGCTTAAACAACATTCATATCAATCAACCTCTGATTTTAGGGGTAGTTAATGGTTAAGGTTAGGGTTGGCGTTAAAGGATTAGTTCACTCCAGAATTAAAATGTCCTAATTTACTCATCCCCATGTCATCCAAAATGTTCATGTCTTTCTTTCTTCAGGTGAAAAGAAATAAAAGTTTTTGAGGAAAACATTCCAAGATCTTTTCCATATAGTTGACTTAAATGGAGATCAATGGGTTGAAGGTCTGAAATGATCCCAGCCAAGAAATAAGGGTCTTATCTAGTAAAACGATCTGTCATTTTTTTAAAAAATTAAAAATGTATATACTTCTTAACCACAAATGCTGATCTTGTCGGACGATTTTGAAGTTGGACGGGAAATTGAGATGGAGTTTTTCACCCTACCCTACCTTTTTGAACCAGAGTACACAGACGAAGAGATAACAACGTGGGACCTTTCCAACGTGATTACGTAATGCGTGAAGACATGCATGCGCATCACAGAGCTAGCGCAAGATGAGCATTTGTGGTTGAAAAGACTGTACATTTTTATATTTAAAAAAAAAAGACCAATCGTTTTGCTGGGAAAGACCTTTATACTTTAGCTGGGATCATGTAGAGCCCTTTGAAGATGCATTGAAACTGCAATTTGGACCTTCAACCTGCTGATTCTCATTGAAGTCCACTATATAGAAAGAAATCCTGGAATGTTTTTGTCTTAATTTCTTCTCCACTGAAGCAAGAAAGACATGAACATCTTGGATGACATGAGGCTGAGTAAATTATCTGGAAATTTAAATTTAGGCGTGAACTAATCCTTTAAGGATAGGATAAGTATTATGTTTGTTAAACCTGGCATGTTGTTTTTGGACCAACAAAAGTTGGCCAAATCACAGTCACTCATTTGATGGATGTTTTAATCCAAAGTGACTTATATTGCTTTCAGTGGCATTTGTATTTACTTGCAGAAGTCAGTTCCAACCCTACTTTAACACACCTGCCATTTCGAAAGGCTGCACCCTCTGGAGGTTGCATTTGTTGGCTGCATACATTATTGAGAATGTCTTGCTTCAAAAAACATTATAAAACTGACTTTTATTATTTGTGAGGTATCAATTACTGTAATTTCTGTCTTACTTTGGAATACAGTGGGCTGAAAAGAGATGTATGCAGCCAACAAATGCAATCTCCAGTGGACACACCTTTGAAATAAGGCACTGCAAAAGGAAACATCCAAAATGTGCTAGGGAGGCTCCTGGATATTTGTGGAAACCCCTAAGCTACACAAATGCCCAAAAATGTGATTTAGCCATGTAGGATGTGTTCCTGGATCCTGGTTCCTTGAGGTTGTAAAATAAAATTACAATCAAGCAGTGTCCATGCAGCTCAGGGGTCCAAACTCGGTCCTGGAGGGCCGGTATTCTGCAGAGTTTAGCTCCAACTTGCTTCAACACACCTGCCTGGAAATTTCTAGCATGTCTAGTGAAACCTTGATTAGCTGGTTCAGTTGTGTTTAATTAGGGTTGAAGCTAAACTCTGCAGGACCCGGCCCTCCAGGACTGAGTTTGGAGACCTCTGCAGTAGCTCAAACAGTAAATCCTGGAGTCCCCCCAACACTGGTCATTTTCCATTTTTCTTTTGTCTGACACACCCATTTCGGGTCTTGGAGTCTCTACTAATTAGCTGATGATCTGAATCAGGTGTGTTTGATTAAGGAAACATGGAAAATATCCAGTGTTGGGGGCCTCCTGGAACGTGGTTGTGAACCACTGAATAAAGCACTGCACTTGCACAGGAGTGTCCAAGCTCGGTCCTGGAGGGCCACTGTCCTGTAGAGTTTAGCTCCAACTCCAATTAAACACACCTAAACCAGCTAATCAAGGTCTTACTAGGTATACCAAACATTTCCAGACAGGTGTGTTGAGGGAAGTTGGAGCTAAACTCTGAAGGATAGTGGCCCTCCAGGACCGAATTTGGACAATTCTGCATATATATCTTGAACGCACTGTATGTTGTACACTTGTTATTTAGGATCAAAGTTTCTGCCAGATGTACAAATGTAAACTGCCATAGCTCTAATCCTGACACAACAGTGGTTTAAGCCCCTATCCTGAGATGTAGGCTTTGCTCAACCCCAAACCTTAAAATTTAATTAGTTGGTTATAATGTTGCTCCAGAACCAACCTGGAGTTTAATGCAGGAACATCTACTTGGATAACATTAAGCTCCATAGCAAGGATGATGGCTGACCAAATAAACTACACCAGAGGTGTCCAAACTTGGTCCTGGAGGACCAGTGTGGTGCAGAGTTTAGCTCCAACTTACCTCAACACACCTTCCTGGCTAGTAAGATGTTCAGGTGTTTAGGTGTGTTTAATTTAGGTTGGAGCTAAACTCTACAGGACACTGGCCCTCCAGGAGCAGGATTGGACACCCCTGCACCACACCACCTCTTTGTAAATACATTAGCAAACCAATAACTCACCAGGTATGCAGCAATACCAGCGCCAATGCAGAACCCAACGTAAACATCGATAGGGTGACTGCGGTACTGGGTGATCTGAGTGAGTCCCGTCAACGCAGCCGCAATGGCAAAGGCAAACACCAGAACGGGTTTGAGCAGCTTGGTGCTATCAGAGATTGTTGAGTTGAAGTACATCTAGAAGAGCAGAGAGCAGTAGAGGTCTCCAGCTGTCATGTGCAAATTAATAACATGCTGCCTTGCAGCTTCTGTCAGTCTGACAAGCGCAAGGTGGGAAGCAGTAACAACTTATCTGCACGTCTGTCGCTTGAAGTGGATCTTGCCAAATAGCTAGACATGTGAAGCACTTACCTATAATTAGACTTTCTCTAATCTAGCAACTGAGCATATTAAATCACACCTTACTGTGTTGAAATTTATTACTTGTGTCAGTGCATAGTATGTTTTTTTCATGCACATCTCTTATGTTGGTTGCTCATCTACAGTACAATGAGTTTAAATTTTACTAAACACTCTCTGTTTCTCTTATAAAGGAGTTTACCACAGTAGCATATTAGTTATATATATATATAAAGAGTGTTTGCTGTAAACATTTAGTAACGCATTGAGACGGTGTCGAAGAGACTTACTGAAATATAAACAGCAGCAAAGGAAGAGAGGGTTGCATGCTGGGAAGGAAAGGTTTTCCTGTCACAAAGGAAAGCAAACATCTAGAGTAAGTCTAGACCAGATATGCAGCAGAAGTCAAAGTTAAACGTTTATAGGTTTTAAAAAAAAAAAGAGGTGAGTAGGGAGTGCTCTACAGGAAGAAAACCACAAAGGGAGAAAGAAAATTGTGATTGTATAAGGTCGATCAGTTAATCACATAATCAGATGTTCTTCTGTAGCTAAACACGCAGTTACCTGGCAGACAGAATAGCATGCTGATCCTGGCCAGAGCAAATGTCTTTGGTGATGTAAGGGTTCTTGTCACAGGACACACCTGGGACAGTATAATTGGGTTTGCACACTGTGAGAAAGAACGGTGTGTGGTAGCCAGTGGCTAGCTGGATGACATCAGTAACCAGTGCTGTTGCACAAAGACCAAACACATGAACCCCTAGAAGGAGAGACAGATCATGAGGGATGAAACATTGATGACTCATCGCATCACTTTCATGCAACACTCTGTGCCTGACGCATGTTACATAATGTTCATCTGCATCACTCCTGTTCAGATTTTCAGTGTTGCAGTTTCAATAAGTGGAAGATTTCCCTAGATTTATAGTCATTTCGTATAATAAAATGCTATAGCTGTATACCATTTTACAGCACATCAAAATAAAACATCATCTTAAAGGGATAGTTCACCTAAAAATAAAAATTACCCCAAGATTTACTCACCCTCAAGCCATCCTAGGTGGATAGGACATTCTGTTTTTAGATGAATAGAATTGGAGTTATATTAACAAAACATCCTGGCTCTTCCCAGCTTTATAATGGCAGTGAATGGCTTTTGAGATTTTGAAATCCAATAAAGTGCATCTATCCATCATAAAAAGCACTCCACATAGCTCCGTTTTTCTTACACAAACACATCAATTCACTTCAGAAGGCCTTTATTAACCCCTCTGAGCTGTGTGGAGTACTTTTATGATGGATGGATGCACTTTATTGGACTTCAAAATCTCAACAGCCATTCACTGCCATTATATAGTTTTAAAGAGCCAGAACATTTTTTATATATAATTTAGATTGTATTTGTCTAAAAGAAAAAAGTCATGTACACCTAGGATGGCTTGAGGGTAAACATGGTCTAATTTTCATTTTTGGGTGAACTATTCCCTTAAGTTGGAAAATACAATTAATTGTCATTTATTTTTAAGCTTGTACAGTAAAGTGTGCAGCCTTTAGAATTATACTAGTCTATATTATCTATATTATTTATTATATAATTATACTGGAAATTCACACTAAACTTATTAGCTTTCAGCTTTTTTATGTTTTAGCTTCAAACACTCTGCAAAATAAAATTGATTTACAGTGAAAACAGTGTTATGTACCAACAAAACGAACGGTTCTCCGCAGGAAAGAGTTAAAATTACATCCACCAGCATTTATGCTTCCCTCAATCCCTGGACGGACCTTCAGTTTGGACTGCATACAATACAGCAGACCTTCACCTATCATGATCTGGACACAAGGAAACGAGAGAAAATTACAGAATTATACAACCGTTAATCAAAAAAATTGACTTTTGGCTTGTTTCTGTAAAGAAGCAAGTTATTACATTTTGATAGAAGGTAAAGAAATTTGTTTTCTTTAGAGGGATGTCATTATTTATTAACATGTTCCAAACCTGTATGAACTTCTGCTGAGCACAAAAGAAGATATTTTGAAGAATGTTCGTAACCGAACTTTTGACGGTAGCCACTGACTTCCATAGTATGGAAAAAATACTATGGAACCCAATGGAGACCATCAACTGTATGGTTACCAACATTCTTTAAAATATCTTCTATTGGTCACAAGAAAACTGAGAAATTTATACAGCTGACATGATGGTAAGTAAACACTGATGTTTTTTTTTTTATTTTTGGGTGAACTATCCCTTAAACAACCCTGAGCATTTAGGTCACAAACAAATGTTACAGATTCAAATGCAATGAAGTTGAATTGAAAAATGCTTTTATCTCACAGAGGCAGCAGGGCCGGCGAACGCCAGACTCAGGAGCATGAGCAGAGGGATGAGCTCATCGCCGCTGTCCACATACGGCATGCTGAGTGAACGGTCATGGCAGCGGAATCCCACCTGTGCTGGCTGGAGCACATCCGTCAGTTCCAGGAAGTACAGTGAAACCATGGAGGATGCCACAATGGGTAGCTATTTTCCCAAATGAGAAGAGTATATGCATAATGCAGGTTTTATAAATTTTAAGAAGTACTAAATTGCCTGTCTTTCTTAAGTACAAACAGATATTAAATATTGATAATACACAAACATATCAACACCAGAGCACAGTTTAATTACTGTCAAGCAACTGTGGCAGATGGCTGTTAAATGTCAACACAGAGTACTGTACTCCAGGGCTGACAATGTGGTGGAAGGTAAACACAACAGCACACTCAAACTGACTGCTGTTACGCGTTTTCAATTATGTCTTCAAAGAAAATGAGGAGGCCCAGTTGTTTAGAGTGTGTAATCCAATTACCTGAGACATTAATTGCTCTATTGAAGTATTAAACTGGTAATAAATGATAGTACACACCTCTACGAAATAGAAGCAGGGTAGCAGTGTCAAACTGTCTTTAGGCGGTTTCTTCTTGATTTTTTCACGTGCAGTCATCATGGTGCTGGTCTTCTGAAGTTATTCTGTCAACACATGAGTTCATTTTAAAGGGATCATGACATGAGAAATCAAGTTTGCCTTGATCTTTTGGCATATAAGAGGTCTTTGTACCATTAAAACATCCTGCAGGTTTTATAGCTTAAAATCTCCTCCTCATTATAAATAAAGCATTTATTTAATCAAGCTCCAAAAATGGCTCATTTGGACTGCAGGTTTTATTCTAGAAAGCATTTGATTGGACAAAAATGCTAAATTATATAAGGGCTGTGTCCGAAAGTTCTAAAGGCAGGCAGGCATCAAAGCACGTCCGAATCCAAATTCTGTTTCACTTCCCGTCTCCGGAGGTACCTTCTTCTAATCGAATTTTGAAGGCAGCATAGATGTATCATTCGTTGCCTTTAATATCCCACAATTCTGTGCGTTCCATTCTGTGACAGTTGAGTTCAAAAAATAAAGATGGCGTCTGAAAGTTGCATTTGGTGGTCAGTTTGTGAGTAAATGTATATTTATGACTTACTTTTTGCACTTTTCATGTTATTTCTAGCGAGAAATCAGTATTATAGTAATTAAATATTTGTTTAGTTATCATAATACCCCTATTACTTATGAATGGGAGAAAGTGCGATGCCCAATATGGCAAATAAGCCCCGCCTTCTAAATGAGAGAGCCAATTGTTAATTAGTAAAGTCATTGCGTCACTGCAGCTGCCGTTAGATGTTCCGGTTCATATAAGCTGTCATCAATCCATCATATACCTGTTAAAGACTGTGTCAAGTACCTGGGGATTTTCCTTACTAAAGATAGATTGTCTCGTCAACATCTTAATTTTTCTCCTAAAATAAGGAAAACTAGAACAATCTTTAATTCTTGGCTTCAACGAGATCTGTCCATTTATGGCAGAGTTCTTATTTCTAAAGCAGAGGGTTTGTCCCGTTGTGTTTACCCTGCTTTATCTTTATTTGTTTGTGACAAAATTGCTGATGATATAAATAAAATGTTACTGAATTTTATTTGGAAGAATAAGTCCCATAAAATTAGGAAATCTGTTTTGTCTAATAGGCGTGCTGAGGGTGGACTGGAAGTTTTGGATTTCAAAGAATTAGTTAGTTCATTTAGAATTAGTTGGTTAAAAAAATGTCTCTGTAGTAATGATTCAATTTAGTACTATATCCCCAAAACTATATTTCATAGATTAGGTGGTTTAGATTTTCTTTTAAAATGCAATTTCACCCCTTCTAAATTGCCGATTTCTCTCTCTAATTTTTACCAACAAGCTCTACTTGCTTGGAAATTGTGTTATGTGCACAACTTTTCTCCCCACAAAGAAATTCTGTGGAATAATTCATGTATTTTAATTCGTGGAAAATCTTTATTTATTGACAAGTGGTATGACAGAGGTATTGTTTTTGTTTTGGATTTATTTAAAGATGATGGTACTATACTGGAATATGAAGAATTTATGATTTTGTACAATCTTCCTCTGCCAGCAAGATCTTTCAATTCTGTCATCAAAAGTTTGTCTCCAAGTTATGTGCATCTATTTAAAACATACCTTTGCTTTAATGAGAGAAAAACAACTATGCCCAAACTTTTATTAGATGGAGTTTGTCTTCTTGATAAAAAATGTAATGGTAAGTTTATAAAGCGAATGTTACACTATTCAGTATATACATCTCCTAGATGTAAATTTTTCTGGACTAATTTTGTTGACTGTATACATTGGAAGAAAGCATGGTTACTTCCTGAAAAATTTTGCATTTCTAATAAAATCAGAGAGATACATTTTAAGATTTTGCATAATGTCTACCCAACAAACTCCCAAATTGCTTCTTTTTTTGATATTTCTAATTTATGTGTATTCTGTAAAGTTGAGGAAGAAACTTTACTTCATTTATTCTATCATTGCGATCAGGTTAAATTTCTTTGGGAGAACTTAAGATGTTATCTATCTTCCTTTATAAAATTTGATTTAAAATTTACGCTAAAAGAAATATTTCTATATTTTTCTAGTAGTGACCATGCTACTGAACTTGTTAATTTTTTTGTTTTGCATTGTAAATTTTTTATTCATAAATCCAAATTTCTTAATATGTTACCTAGATTTGATGTCTTTCTCGCAGAGATTTTGCTTATTGTTCATTCTCTTAAACTTATTGATGATAACAAGAACAAGTTTCTTAAGGCATATGACGATCTTTTTCCTACTGATTGAGGTGCTGTTTTTTTTTTGTTTTGTTTTTTTTTTCTTTTTCTTTCCTTCTTTTATGTTATTGTATTGCTATGCAGTGCTGTTTATTGTTGTTTTCCTTTTTGTCTTGCAATAAAAAAAAAAAAGGTTCATGTTTTTCCCGAACGTGGAAGTCACGCCTGACTTTTAACTTGAAGAATGCTTTGCATTTCCGGTCTCCAGTGTTTCTAGTCAAATTAGCGTATATTCCGATCTGATAATCTAATGTTAAACCTAGTAAAATGTTTTAAAACGCACATAGCTCCATAGCGCCATCACTTTGCAATGTAGCAGTGACCGTCATTTGTCAGTGCCTCACTCCTCAAAGTTTAAAAAGTGTGTAGATGACACGGAACTGCCGACGTTAGAAACAGATGGACGCTATTTGAATGGGTTCCTATGATAACCGGAACAGAAGAGCATCCAATCGGAAGTTAGAATTCGTAATGGCGGCGATCATCGTTTACTCAGGAAAAAGGTCTATAGAAACTGGCAGCATTCGCAAACGTGCACTCATGACTGTGCATGTACATTGGCTGGTCTAGCATCAAAAACAAGCTGTTTTTAACAGTATTTAAACATAAGAAACAAGTTTTATGAGCCTGTTGTCAAATTTCATTGGTGTTTTCAAATATGAAATTTAATCGTGAGCTTAGTGAACAGTTTTGGAGAATTTGATGTTTCCCCACTGCTTACACAAAGCATGGTAAGACTCCATCTGCGGGGAAGAATAGTGGTTGAAAACCGAAATGATATGCACCATCGAACACTAAGATTGTGACCAAACAATAGAACTACTGCAGCAGAGTGACAGCAAACCTCAATATTCACTATAAAGACCCTGTTTCTACAAAAACTGACCACAGATAATTTCACAAAGCCAACATCCATGAAAGAGCTGACTTGAATCACAGATACCAATGCTAAAAAGCAAAAATAAAATGGAGTAATGATGATGAACATCTATCCTGGGCAGACAAATCATCTGACTTGAATATTTTTAAACCACTGTAAACAGTTTTGGAGAGAAGAGTGAGAAGCCGTTTCCTTCCTTCAACATCTCTAGGCAACTGGCAGATGTTTTTATAGGTGATATTCAACTGGAGATAATGCCGGGTGATATAGACTACCATTTCAAACGGTAGACCGGTTTGAATCACGCACACGGTATGAATTTTCAAAATACCGGTACAAGGAGCTGAGCAACATATACAAAAAAGTTGTGAACTGAGAGTTAATCTCTGTTAACTGCATATACTTCTGACTAATGGTTGGAAAACTTTTAGAACTATTAATAACGCACAACTAATTATTTTACTGAGCAAATAAAAAAACTGGAAATGTTCGTTAACGACGCTTAAAGATGGATGCAAAGCGGGGAGAAAATAGGCAGAGGCAGAGTGAGAAGCCGTTTCCTTCCTTCAACATCTCTAGGCAACTGGCAGATGTTTTTATAGATAATATTCAACTGGAGATAATGCCGGGCGATATAGACTACCATTTCAAACTGTAGACCGGTTTGAATCACGCACACGGTACGAATTTTCAAAATACCGGTACAAGGAGCTGAGCAACATCGTTGTGAACTGAGAGGTAATCTCTGTATAATTCTGACTAATGGTTGGAAAACTTTTAGAACTATTAATAGCACACAACTAATTGTTTTACTGAGTAAATAAAACAACTGGAAATGTCTGAAAAGCGCTTGAAGATGGATGCAAAGTGGGTAGAAAATATGCAGAGGCAGAGCAAACTCAATAAATACTGAATGGGGGGTGTGGGTTTATATGAATGTATCTCTGAGGGGAACATACTTTTAAGAAAAGTTTAGATGGTATTTTCTTTTCATCTTACCTCCGTATAATGCATAATATTGTAGTATTTAAAGCAGCGCTGCTTTGTTTGGAGAAACGGTGTATTGTGTTGTTCCACAAGTGCCACCTGCTGTCAGAGAGTGAATTTGCGTTCTTAGCTCGTCTACTGAACGAAATATTTTATGTAGCATAATTTCACAAAGCTAAAGTCATAACATTCTCTTTTCGCTCTAAATATTGAAATCATACAAACTAATTTACATTAAAAACTGCTCATGCTATATGTAGCATGTTTGTTTATTTTGTGATTAACATGCAGTGTTTCTGCAACGATTTTATTCTAATTCAAAGGCACAGTCACGGAAAAAACATGATAAACCACCCAGCACTAATAGAGACTATTCAAAGGGTGTATGAATCTATTCTAAGAATGTTAGAGGCTGTATTAAAGGAAAATGGTGGTAAAAGTTAACATCTTAATGAAGACATATTGGTATTTGTTTACATTACTTTGTCCAACACCTATATCCACTTTATTCTCCAATGCGGCAGTGAGCCTATGGGTGAGACTTCTGGTTCATTAGCCACTATATGGAACGAAAAGACGTTGTAGTAAACAGTAAAACTGTTTGAACTACAAACCAGTGTGCTCATTATTAAGATAATACATTAAAATAATATGGTAAGACACCAATTTGCAATATCAAGCAGCAAAATTTGCTGTCTTGTACAGCTAAAAATAGCCGGACACGGATAAGACCGGAAGCCAGACTCATAAAATTTACAAATGTCTGAGCCCACTCTTACAGGAAAAAGGTGGATATATACTAAAAATAATTGGGCTTTGGTTAAATACTATCCACAGGAAAAGGCCTGCACAAAAATATTCAAGTTATTTTTTTCTCATTTGAAACAGAATGAGGCCCTCCTGAATAAATGGATAACAGACTGTGTGCCTGAGGAAAAAATATTAAATAAACAGCTCCTTTCAGAATATTCTCAAAAGAGCATAATGAACAAATGTTGATGTGGGCTATTGTTTGAGCAGGCATTGAGAGAATAGTGTTTCGTGCTTTCTGCCAAATCAACAGTGACTAAACAAGGCACTTGTCCTGAAGACACTCTCCCAAGTCTCGAGTGGGAGTGAGCAAGGCTCTACTGAAATTAGCAGGGAGCCTGTTTTCAAGAGTGGGAGCTCTGTTTATCTCGCAGAGCCGCATATGTCTCACAGGCAAAAGATTTCTGAGTGTGTGTGTGTGACTTTTAGGGAGGAATCCATAGGCGCTGAGTTCTCTCCAAAAAAGACAGTGTTTGTGCTCACACATACTCGCAGCATGAGGCTTTGACTGTGGAGAAAGTTAATTAAACTTGACTGGGTTTCTCACACAATTCTGTTCCTATGAAAGTGGGGTTAAAGAGGGAGTTGTGCAACACAGCTACTTTCTGACCCTGGTTTGTCTCAAGAATCCAAGCAACACTGCGGAACAATACATGGGTCGATAAAATTTTCATGTCACGATAACTAGACAATGGCAAAATCATTATACACTTGAAGTGAAGAGACTCGGGAAAAATCAATAATGTAATCAGATAAGAATGAGATCGATCAGTCTCACTAATGTCCACACACCATGAGAAAAGTCACTGTTGATGAGAAAGATGGCGATGATTTCAATTACACTGGCAATTCTATTCAATTCTGTTGACACAATGTAACACCCTGCATATACTCTATTTTTCATGGAATAGAAATGTAATATATATATACAGACATGTTACATAACATTAAACATATTCATTATTATAAAAATAAAAGTATTATTATTATACTAAATATAAATATTAAATACAGTAATATAGAATGTGATAAAATAATATAAAATAATATACAATTAATATAAAATAATTATTCAAATATATGATTTTTATATAGATAATTACATTTATTATATATATATATATAATAAACTTAATAAACATATATAATATGTATTATTACATTTATTTAACATGTTATATATGTTAATATGTTATATATTATTTAACATAAATAAATACAATATATCATATCCATCAATAAATAAAATAAACTATCAAAATAAACACTAATATTATTATACTAAATATAAATAGTAAATGCAGTAATAACTTGATATATTAATACAAAATAATAAATCTATATAAAATATTAATTCATATATAATATTATGAATTTTATATAGATAATTACATTTATTAGATATATATAAAATAGTAATATAAATAGTAAATATAAAAACAAAACATTATTTTATGATATAAGATATGATAATGTATATATATTTACATTTACTATTTATATTGCAGTATATATAATTCCAATATTATTACATTTATTCAATATAAAAAAGTAAATACAGTAATATAAAATTTGATAAATTAATATAAAATAAATCATATAAAAGTAATATAAAATATACATTTCAATTTAATATTGTGAATTTTAGATGGATAGGCAGACAGATCTATCTATCTATCTATTTAAATAGATAAATAATATATGCCAATATTATTCCACGTATTAAATATAAATAGTGAATACAGTAATATAATAAATATTGGACATTGATTAGTATAAAATAAATAATATAACGTTTATATAAAATATTAATATTAATGTGTCATATTTTAAATTTTAGCTTGGTAGTGTGATTGTCTGTGTGATTGTCATGATTGCAGTGGTGAATAGAATGACAAGAGTTTTTTAATCACTGAGGAATTGATCAGGTGTGAGTTCATTGATCATCTGCCAGATGAACTGAGAGCTTGAGAAAATCAACTGCCCATCGGTGCGCTGATGAGCTGCAGTCGATAACAGTATCCATACACATGTTAGACTGAGACTGAGATGTTGTTTATTATGTAAAACTAGAATCGCTGCCGTACAGCAGAGTCACTGCGACAATCTCATGATCATTTATCGTAATAATACTGCATCTCTACTGGACGCGACGCGACCGTACCCGCGCGTGCTTTAATTCCCACACATCATTACAATGGCAGCGTTCTGGTCGCGTCGCGTCGGGAGTACGTTGTTTATTCTGCTGCTGTTCACCATGCAGGTAGAAAACAGGGCAAACCTCACCTTGACTGCAAAAACAGGCGATTCCCTGACGGAACGGGGATATCCTGAGTGAAAATTACCAGCGTATTCCTTCTTCACGAGGTTCGACTGCGGCTCCTTCAGTTCATATTCCTCTTTCTGCTCACGTTTTCCACGGAGCAATCACGCAGCCGTGGACCCCTGTTATATGCCTGACTGCTGGAGCCAACCAATATTCCTCAACTCACTGAGCTGCTGTTCCAGCTGCTCTTCTGCAGTCAGACATCCAGTATCTGATCTTCAGTAGCAGAGGGACCGCACTATCAGAGATTAAAATGATTTGTCAGTGCTGTATGAGGCTGCGTCCATTGATCTTCATGTAAAATCGTTCCATTCTCAGCAGTCATCAGGTGTGACAGCATTCCTGAGCATCTTCTGAGTGTGAGCTGCACTGATCTCCTCCAGCAGTGGCAACATGGTACTGCACAGGTAACTGTTTAACAGGATGGGGTGAAGAGGGAGAGGGTATGAACTTGTTTAACTTATGCCCAATGGCAGAATGAAACATGAACACCTCTAAACCTCACAATGTCCTGAAACAAACGTTTTCCCTTCCAACCTTGCTAGGGATCAGTGAATAACCAAATATGTCAATTGCTTGTGTTTTATTCCTTTAAATTGTGAAGATGGAATAAATGACAAAATCTTTTCTACAGTGTTTCATCCAATTTATATTGATTAAACACACACTGGTATTCCTATCATTATGGAGACATTCTATAGAAGTAATGGGTTTTGTACTGTACAAACTGTATTTTATCCCCTTAATCTAACCCTACCCCTTAAACTGTCCCGTTGCATTTTTAGATTTTCAAACAACTTCATTAAGTATGCTTGATAAGCTTTTTTCCACATGTGGATCAATGGAGAAAAAGAACTTCTCACAAGGTCAAAATTTACTGGCATTACTATCCTTGTGGGGACATTTGGTCCCCAATAACAGAGGGAATACCAATACACACAATCAGAGATGATCCTTGGGAGGTGCCAGCAGCAGGGTTGCCATGTTTTCACATCAAAGCCTGTCCAACTGCTACTCAAAAGTAGCCCAATTGCGTTTTGGTGGGGGGTCCCACCATAAAAATTGCGTTATTGGAGTCGCTTAAACCCTTGGACATGATAAACAACCCACAGCAGCAGTGTAAAAGTTGTCATTAAAAATGTTTGTTGTTTGGCTCTTTGAATATGCT
This sequence comes from Labeo catla, assembly GCA_012976165.1. Taxonomy (NCBI): domain Eukaryota; kingdom Metazoa; phylum Chordata; class Actinopteri; order Cypriniformes; family Cyprinidae; genus Labeo; species Labeo catla. The sequence goes on from VONZ01000221.1 coordinate 619,810, forward strand.
AGCCTTATGGTTATCTAAGCTAGTGTGTTCCGAAACAGCAACAAAATTCGCTTTTATAAGATATAAGCATTCAAAACTTAGTCTCTAACTTCCGCCAATATGGATAAACAATTTTGATGACATCACCCTGCATTTCAGCTTCTCATCAAACTTTTTGTCCAATCAAATGCTCTCTAGAATCTGAAGTGTCCCGCCCCCTACACTATAAATAGACACTGAAGCTGCAGTTGAAAACCGTCACTTGTTTACAGAATTAGTCCAGTAAATGACACATAGTACACTACATAGGGGATAGGGAACAAGACAGTGTAAATATTGTTTCCACTGGGGCAAAAGAAGTCTGGTCTCGTGAAATACCTTAGCGCACCACACAGTCTTCTCCGGTCCAGAGAGACGATAGCACAGAGCGGATCAAATGAGTCGGCACAGACCATAAAACATATAAGACCCATATGAATTCTACACAAAATGCCTATTTCGTAGCAATATGAATGAGATTGTGACTGTCATAAGCTGTCAAATGCAGCTTCACTGCAGGGTTGCCAGGTTTTCACAACAAAAATAGCCCAAAAGTAGCCCAATTTCGTTTCGAGGGGGTCACCCAGGAAAATTGCATTCTGGGGGTAAAATACACGTTTTTTTGGCAGAATTCCCCTGGTAAAATTAGCATTCTAGTGGCTAAATATTACGTTATTGGGGTCGCTTCAACCCGTGACAGTGTTAAAGTAGCCCAGTTCCACGGGAAAACCATGGATTTGGCAACACTTCACTGAGCTCTGAAGCTGTGAAATATAAATAATAAAATAATAAAGTGAAGTATAAATAATAAAGATTAAAAAAATTAAGTGGTGCTGTCAACGTGATAGCCTTGTGGGCAGTGCGCCGACAAACAGCGCTGTTGCGCTACGGGCATCCCGTGTTCGAATTGTCCCGATCATCCCGATCCCGCCCCCTATCTCTCCCACTTCGTTTCCTGTCCATTCTGATCTGTCCTATCATAATAAAGGCTAAAAATGCCAAAAAGAAATCTAAAAAAAAATCAAGCTGGGCTGCTTGATATTTCCCGCCCTGTCTTCCTGTTTCAATTGAGATTATGTCAACACATAGAATAACGCTGCGTGTTTCAAAGCACTTTAGTGGAGCTTCCCATTTCCGCGGGAAAACCGTGGACTTGGCAACACTGACCGGCAGGGTGAACGAAGCTTGAGAAAGTCGTGAGTGTTGAGGGAGCCGGCGCAGCCTCCGTGTTGCCTGATCCAGCTGTCTTGGAGTTAAGGGTTAGTGATAACTTTATCTTATTTGAAAAAGATTTTAATACATTTCAGTTTATTTTTTAAATGTATTTGTTGGTTTTTATTTGTTTTCATATCAATATCTGACAACACTGCATTGCGGTCCACTTAAACTGACAGTAAACAAAACTTGTTGCTGACAGGATTTGGTAAGGCAAACTCAAAAAACATCATGATATTATCTGTCAGAAACGTTATTAATGCTATCAAACAGCAGTAGCACAGTAACAGTAGCATTAACAGTAGTAACTCTAGTACACAAATCTGTAGAACAAAGTTACAGAATAAAATGAAATATGCAAACACTAGCCATGAAGGAGTTTATGCTATTTCATTCAGTAGTTAAATTTTCACAAAGTCAAGCTAAAAACATCCATAAGAGCACTAGACAAAGTTAACATTTTTATAGCAACGGTCAGGGACAGACTGGGAGTGAAAAACGCCCCTGGATTTTCTCCTAAATAGGCCCACCACAAGTATAAATAGTCGCTATTATCTCACAATATTACAGCAATCCTGTCACATTTATGGAAAATAACATCACAAAACAGATTAACCATGGTTTTACTACCAAAAAAACAAAATAAACAAAAAACATGGTTACTATAGTTAAACCAATTTGGTAGTAAAACTGTTTGTGTTCATAATTAAGGTAATACATTAAATTAATACGGTAAGACACACCAATTTGCAACATGCAAGCAGCAAAACGAGCTTTGTACAGCTAAAAATAGCTGGATGCCAGTCCAAACTTGATGAAAAATTAAGAATGAAACATTACAATTATTATAAAATAGGCTATATTTATTTTTTCAGTTAACTTTGGTGCATTTTGTAACCACTGATCTTGAAATGTACATATATATATATTTTTGTTTGCTTTCATACGGTTTGCATATGGGGATCAACTGTGGTTGCACTGAAAGCAAAAAGTGTGAACCCCCAACAAGCTGCTGCCGCTGAAGGCCTGGAGAGATGCCCGACAGCCCGCTGGCCATGTCTCTGCTGAGCACCCCGTGCCGTGATGACCTCTTGAATCAAAGCCAAAGAACAGTGGCTGGCCGACACACTCTTCCCCTTGATTTCCCATCGATTCCTGTGGACACATCCTCATACTGTCCCTGCAGTTAAACAGTGCTGTTATTGAAGTGGCTGTCAACAGATAAGTGATCATTCTAATAGTGTGTTGCGGACAGACATCCTTTGTATCTAATGGTGTAACATGCTGATTTGTCAGTGAATAAGAATGATGGATATATAACATGGCTGTGTTTGTCAGGTTTAGCAACTCCGTATGGTTGTCAAAACACTTTAAGAACAACATTTATTTTATTACAAAAATTTTATTACGTACTACAGCATTACAAAACAAAATGCACGGTTTATATTTACAACAGGAAAAAAATAAGACATTATTCACTCTGTGGCTGAGAGAAAACAGGCTTGCAGGACATGTTTCTATGAAAATAAAGCTTGCTTTGTTGTATAGATCTATACGTTGTTCACAATGAGAGATGCATGCATTTCATGCATTCTGGTCCTTATGTTAGTGTGGAGGGGATTCTTCTCCAGAGACCTCCACACAGACAGTTCTTGATCCAGCGCTGCTCCCACTGTCTCATGGCGTTGGTTTTATTTGGGGATCTCAGCATGGTGACACAGCCACACCTAAACAGACCAGAGAGACAGGAACTCATTGAGGAGTGCTGCTAAATATAGTCTGTGAAGGCAGAGTCTTGGTACAGACGCCAGCATTATATGTGAAGATGAAAGATTTGCAGGCTCAAAACCCACAAAAGAACATAGCACAATGCAGTCTGTTTAAAACTCTTATTTTTGTATGAAAAGTACTTTCATTTAGCACTTTTATCCTTCACAAACTCTCTTTCTCTCTCTCTCTGATCAGTAAGATTATTTTTTAAAGAAATTCATACTTTTATTCATCAAGGATGCATTAAAATTAAATGGATCAAGTGACAGTAAAAACATTTATAATGTTACAAAAATTCTATTTGAAATAAATTCTGTTCTTTTGAACTTTCTATTATCAGAGAATCCTGAAAAATATATCACAGTTTCCACAAAACCAATAAACAGCACAACTGATTTCAACATTGATAATTAATGTTTCTGGAGCAGCAAATCACTATAGATATACGTTAATTCACATTTTTAATTAACATTTAAAGGGGTCATCGGATGCCCATTTTCCACAGGTTGATATGATTCTTTAGGGTCTTAATGAAAAGTCTCTAATATACTTTGATTAAAAATTCTCAGTGGTTTTTGTAAAACAACACCCTTTTTACCTTGTCAAAATGAGCTCAGCAAAAATCATCTAATTCTAAGGGGTTGTTCCTTTAAATGCAAATGAGCTCCACTCACCCCGCCCCTCCCTTCTCTCTGTGGAATGACGATCTTGTTTACTTTAGCCGCGTTTAACGGCTCGATTTGAAAAATGGGGATATTATTTTTACAGATTAATTAAAAATCACTGCATGGATTTTTATCATTATAGGTTAGATGTATACATACACTGCCAACACACATTAATGTTCAAACAACATGAAAAAGTGAACTTCGCATCCGATGACCCCTTTAAATTAATATTTAAATATGATATTAATCATTAAAATACACATTTTATTAAATAAAAAAAACATTTTAAAGGCTTCATAAACTAATAGCTGTCAACAGTTTATTCAAGTAAATTTCATTTCAAGTGATACCTTGTGCAGGCTTTGCTGTCCTCTGTTGGAGAGATGCCCAGATGTAAACATCGCAGGTGGTCCATCCTCTGAGATGCTGGACTTCTGAAATAACAACACCAAAACGGAAATGAACTAACCACTGGCAACAATTAAAACTTATTATCAGACAATTTTCTGTCAAATTAGTTTGCCATTTTGGAGCTTGGCTTCCCAGTCCTTAACTTTAATTCAATTGAAATTAGTGTTGTCAAAAGCACCAGTATTTTGCTAAACTTAGTTCGATACCTATATTGCAAAAATGTGATGATACCAGCCTTTCCACTGTGTTGAGTACCAGGTCGCTCAATACGCCAGGGTATATTCAGTGTGAGTTTAATTATAACTATTATAACTAACAAAATGTAAACAATGTAATGAAGAGATTCATTGTGCAGATAGACAGACTGAGTTTTAGTCAGTGGGCTTGCGCTGCAGCTGGACTGAAATATCAGCATCACTGATTATAAAGGGAGCGCTTTTTGCTCAATTTCTGTATATCACTTTGCCCACTTTCTGTATGTAACCCTTTCATGATTTGAATAAAGCTGTATTTTTCATACTGCTAAGTACACACAGTTTCATACAGTATGTAAGCCTGCTTCTTTTTGTAGTTTGTTTGTATCTCGCAATTCTGACTTTTTTTCTTGTAATTCAGAATTTTTTTTCTTGCAATTCTGAATTTTTTTTTTCTTGCAAATGCAAGTTTGTATCTCGCAATTCCGACTTTTTTCTTGCAATTCTGAATTTTTTTTCTTGCAAATGCAAGTTTGCATCTAACAATTCTGACTTTTTTCTTTGTAATTCTGACTTTTTTCTCGCAAATGCAAGTTTGTATCTCACAATTCTGATTGTTTTTCTTGCAATTCTGACTTTTGTCTTGCAAATGCAAGTCTGTATCTCGCATTCCGGCTTTTTCTTGCAAATGCAAGTTTGTATCACAATTCTGACATTTTTCTTGCAATTCTGACTTTTACCCAAATGCAAGTTTGTATCTCGAAATTCAGACTTTCTCACAAATGCAAGTTTGTATCTCGCATTCTGGCCTTTCTTTCAAATGCAAGTTTGTATCTCACAATTCAGATTTTTTCTTGCAATTCAGATTTTTCTTCTTTCTCAAATGCAAGTTTGTATCACAATTCTATTTTTTCTTGCAATTCTGAATTCTTCTCGCAAATGCAAGTTTGTATCTCGAAATTCAGACTTTCTCACAAATGCAAGTTTGTATCTCGCAATTCTGTCCTTTTCTTGCAAATGCAAGTTTGTATCTCACAATTCAGATTTTTTTCTTGCAATTCAGATTTTTCTTCTTTCTCGCAAATCCAAGTTTGTATCTCGCAATTCCGACTTTCTCTTGCAAATGCAAATTTGTATCTCACAATTCAAATTTTTTTTCTTGGAAATGCAAGTTTGTATCTTGCGATTCGGACTGGCAATTGTGAAAAAAGTCTGAATTGCCAGTTTATATCAATAAAAAAAACGTTCTATTGCAGTTTTTCAAAATATTCCTTTTTAAAATTGGCTAATTTTGTGATGTATGCGAATTTTTTGCAAACTTGACGTGTTTACATTGGGCATATTTTCAGATCACAATTTCATTTTGGTGCAATTTGAAGGGTAATGGAAACATAACTAATGACACAGCAAAAGATGGGACAAAAAAACTGATATCAAAATAGATTTGTGCATTAAGTCTTGTAGGGCAAGTGCAATAGAGCTGACAATTGTTCTGTTACCTGTAATGCATTTCTTTGTTTTTCATTTCATTACTAACTTTTCATTTCATCGTTTTAATGCAATGTTTGCGAATAATAAAATTAAAAATATTAAAATAAAATAATTACATTAGTCTGTAGTACAAAAATTGGTATTGAGAACAGCGAAATTTTACTGGTACTGTTACAACACTAATTGAAATTTTTTGGTGAACTATCCCTTGAAGAAACCCATAAAGGCTCACCTGAACACCTCCACCTGTGCATTGGGGTTGACTCCAGGCAGTGTGTACGGTTTGCCGAACTGCAGTCTGAGCGGGTGTTTGCTCTGGATCTTAGTGATGACACCATCGTTGATGGGCAGCCAGTCCATGCTGGGTACCAGGAGCTGACTGGGCAGCAGACAGCACTCATCAATCAACGTCTCATCCGGGTCCTGCGGGTGACTCTCATCTCGAGCTGCCAGTCAAAAGAAAAACGCAAAACAGAGTTCATTTTTTAATAACTCTTCTCATCTGTTGCCTCAAAGCATGACAGAGAGTCTAACTCACAGCAGAGCCAGAGTTTGGTGAGTAGACGAAAGAGCAGAAACATGCTGTCCTGGTTGTCAGATGTCGCCGTGTAGATGGGCAAACAGCCTGGTTTCAGCAGGCCCCAAATACGGATCATCACCAGCATCTCTCTGAGCATGCCCAGAGACGCACCGTCCCGCAGGAACCCAAACCCTGGACGCACAATGGAGCCCTGCAAAGATATTCAGTCATAAAGTACCATGTTAAACTCAAAACCTGCAGCACAATGACTGCTAAAAGTTAAAGGTCATCCAGTTGAGCTCACCTGGTTGGGCAAGTTTGCCAGCAGATAAAGAACAAAGTCTCCCACCCACTGAATGAGCTGCTGGAGGGACTGAAGGGGTGGACCATCCAAAACAAACTCCTCCGTCTTCAGGTTGATCATCACCTTATCAATGTCTAAACACATTAAATCATCAATAACTGCCATTGAGGTGCATTCACATTCAGAAAATTAAAAAAAAAAAAAATTCTATTGTCAGTAGCAGTGTTGGGGGTAACGCATTACAAGTAACATGAGTTATGTAATCAGATTATTTTTTTCAAGTAACTAGTAAAGTAATGCATTACTTTTAAATATACAATGAAATATCTGAGTTACTTTTTCAAATAAGGTACTTTGTTTTCCCATTTATTCACTGTTCCCGTGATGAGAGAAATTGGTAGTGAGGTTCTTATTCATTTTAGTGTGAGAGGACCCTTATGGTGTGTGCACACCAAAAGCAAATTTAATTATTTCCGTGAGTAGATTACATACAAAGTCAATGCAAAACGTAAATAGTTGTGAATTTGTGCAGAGGCAAAGCAAATGATGCGAATTGGGCGACGCAATTTCCGTGAATGGTGTGAATTGGGCGACGCAATTGCTGCGAATGAATGATGCGAACTGGGCGATGCAATTGCCGCAAACACGTGATATCAAGTCTTCACGTGACGCGTTGTTGTGCAAGCCAATCTGCGAGGAGCTTGACGACACGTCTAGTTTGACAAGTTCAGTTGTATCAGAAAATAGAGGAAAGCATTATGCAATGATTTTAATCATGCGAGTGACACAAAAGACTTCCCGCGAGTAATCTATAATGCATTGAGAATATTTGCTTCGCGTTTGGTGTGTACACAGCATTACAGCTGCCAAAAATATAACTTTTGGGTTTTTTGTTATTCAAAAAATGCCTCCTCCATGGGCATCTGGGAATCTGCATGGGGAATTTTTTCACCTTTGGACAGAACTCCCAATTGCATACATTCCTATTGCAGTTAATGGAAATTGACTGTGAAATTTTCAGATCAGTGGTAAAAGTGACCTAACCTTTGTGTCAATTATTGTGATTATCTTAAATCAGTGGTTCTCAAAGCGTGGTACGAGTAATACTAATGGCTCCCTCCACACAGGCTCCCTCTAGTGGTACACAGAGGAATCACTAAATTAAATTAATGTTAAAACACAATGCAATTTACTTTAATCTTTATTTACATGTACAGTCCAGTTTTTATTTAACTTTTAGGTACAACACATCTTAATTTAATTATGATTTAAGATTTTTATTTACCTGTTTGTAAGCACTGTGCAATGTTAATGTTCAAACTGTGTATTTTCAATGTTAAAGTGGATGACAACAATAAATATTCTTATTAGGAATAAAACTGCCTCAGTTTTGAACTGTGCAGAGAGGTATCTGAATAGTTAGGCCAACTATGCTACTGTAAATTAATGCTGTCATTATGGTGGTATTTGGAGAGCCGAATATTTTCTGAGTTGGTACTTGGTATAAAAAGTTTGAGAACCACTGTCTTAATAATTGCGATAAGATGAAATAACGACAATGTGACATTTAATTAATAATTACAAAAGGCCTACTCTGAAGCATTTTTTACAGTGGCAGGTTATTACCAGTGTCAGTGTTTTTGGCACAGATCTCAGAGAGTCGGTCTCCGGGACTCTTGTCGGGGGTGTTGAGCACATGAGGTCTCAGTAAAGACTTCAGCGTGGAGCTGATGGCGATGAGGAGCAGTTTAGCATGGAAATCACAGGCTCTTGCTGCAGTGGCTGATGACAGTTTACACAGAGATGCCTTCACTGCTACAATACGGGTCGACAAAACCTTCACCGCAAGTCATAAAAGAGAGAAAAAGCACAATAGAGGTTAAAAAAAAACAACTGATTTGAAGTCAAAATCTACGTAATAGCAGAATGATCTACCTGCTGGAGTGCTTGGTTTTGTCTCATGTACTCCTCGTGAAGCTTCTCCAGAAGGTTATGCACCATGCTGGGCTGCGCATGCAGCAGGACGTCCCACCAGTCGTATCCCGTCACCATGCAGTACTCCAGGAGGAACAGCAGGTGCCGGAGGGATGTGTTAATGTCTAACATTTGGCCCATGGATGGAGACACTCGGAGCATGTGCAACTGAAACCAGAAGAGATGAACTATAAGATCTGAGGGTGCTTCTGTCATCTCTAGGTGTCATGCTGTCATACCTTGCCGTGATTGTCCACTCCCACCAGAGCCAGAGATGTCCAGGAGAACTGAAGGGCTTTGAAGTGCAGCGTCGGGCCGCCGGCTCTCTGACGTTTAATGGCAGGTTCTTCTCCGACACGCTGGGAGGAACCAGACGAACCGTAGAAGACTCCCATGGTGTGCAGTGAAAGGCGATGCAGAATCTGGATGCTGCCATCGTGGAATGCAAGAGCAAGACCTGAGGGCCACAAAATAATCATCAACCTAAGCCATCTTTAACCTATGTTCTTTAAAGTAGCAAAAAGGATAACATAGCTCTACCGAGGCCTGGGAAGAACTTGGTATCTGAGGCGACTTTGAGATCAGTGTTCGAGATGGAGATGGGAAGTTTAGGCAGAGCGACAGCAGACACACGGTCCAGGTCATTGGTCGCCGAGAGGATACGCCACTTCAGAATCATTGGCTGCTTTTCACCCACTAAAGATGGTGAGGAAACCAACAACAAACATTTGACTTCTGATGACATCAGCAAATTAAAGAGACAGTTGAAAAAAAATTAATGAAAAAAAAAAAGAAAAAAAAAAGAAAATTAACCCATGATTTATTTACCCTCAAGCCATTCTAGGTGTAGATGACTTTCTTCTTTCAGATGAATACAACAATTAAGAAATATCCTGGCTCTTCCAAGCTTTACAATGGCAGTGAATGGCTGTTGAGATTTTGAAGCAAAATAAAGTGCATCCATCCATCATAAAAAGTGCTGCACACAGCTCCAAGGGGTTAATAAAGGAACTCTGAGTGAGCTGAGAAGAAAGTGCATCTGATAGTGAAATGATCTTGAGACATATATAAAGTTTCCTCGAGGGAGAGTAGTTTAATACAAAGAGCTAAGAAACCGGTAGCACACGTTATCTTTGTCAGCGCACGTTTTTATTGTTATCAGACAGAGCAAAGGAACAAACTTTCACCCAAGCATGTATTTGTTTTTCTCAGCATTAACATGTGAAACAATGTAAACACAGGCCGACTTAAGTGTATGTATGTACGTTCTGTACTGCAATTGGCACGGTTTGCTTGTATTTTCTGTTTTCTGTATATAAAGTTTATATATATATATATATATATATATATATATATAATGTATTTGTTTTTACACATTTTTAACCAAAATAAAACCTTGATATATTTAACGTAACGTTGTTTTAGAACATTGTGTATAATGGCTAATCATAAGCTTGTCCAGAAATCGTGACAAAAACATGATAATTAAAAATAACGTCTTTCTCATTAGACCTCATTTAAATAAATGCATATTTGAATATTCGATATTTGAATATTTGAGATTACGGTTTTTAAAGTTTTAAATATGTATATTTTTTTTTACACAAAGGCATCGCCTCACTTCAGAAGGCTTTTATTAACTCCCTGGAGCTGTGTGTACTACTTTTTATGATGGATGGATGTACTTTTTTGGACTTCAAAATCTCAACACCCATTTACTATTATAGGCTATTATAAGGGGGGCAGTCGTGGCCTAATGGTCAGAGAGGTTAGTTGTGGGAGTCTCGTGGGGGTGTCGGTGGGGGGAGTGAATAATCAGTGCTCTCTCCACCCTCAATACTACGACTGAGGTGAGACCCTTGAGCAAGGTACCGAACCCCCAACTGCTCCCCGGGTGCCGCAGCATGCTCCGGGTGTGTGTTCATGGTGTGTTTTCACGGTGTGTGTTAACTACTGTGTGTGTTCACTTGGATATGTTAAATGCAGAGCACAAATTCCAAGTATGGGTCAGCATACTTGGCCACACGTCACGTCCCTTTCATTTTTTATATGTAACCTGATTGTATTCGTCTTAAAGAAGAGTCATATACACCTAGGATGGCTGAGGGTGAGTAAATCATGGGGTAATTTTCATTTTTGGGTGAAATATCCCTTTAAATTTCAATCCAATCCAGAGAACTACTGCAGCATAAAGAAGCTTAGCGTGTATATATATGCATATTAAAAACACTGCATTACAGTAATTTCAACGTTTTTAAATTAAAAACACTTCCACATCTGGTTTAATGTAACTTACCCACAGGTGATCGATGTTGGAAGATATTATTAACTGGGAGACCCTCCTTTCGCAAAGACCAGCACTCTACAATACTGGCCATCTGACTGGATGCACAGAGAAGCACCTTCAGAAACACAGGAATCACACACACAAAAAAGTGATCATATAAAACAACTGGAAAACAGCCTATGGCCTGAAAATTAGGGAATTAACATCCAATTTCTGACAGACATTGACAGCCAAAAATGATACAACATGTATACTAGATTATGACATTGTATTATATACTGTTGTAACATTTGCGGTCAGTAAGACTTTTTTTGAGAGAAATTAATACTTTTATTCAGCAACGACGCATTCAGTTGATTTAAAGTGACAATAAAGAAATAAACGTTGTTCTTTTTGAACTTTCTATTCATTAAATAATCCTGAAAAAAAGTATTTCGGTTTCCACAAAAACGGTTTTCTACTGTAATAATAAACATGTTTCTTGAGCAGCAAATCAGCATATTAGAATGATTTCTGAACGATCATATGACACACAAGACTGGAGTAATGATGCTGAAAATTCAGCTTTGCATCACAGGAATAAATTAGACTATAAAACATACTCAAACAGAAAACAGTTATTTTAAATAGTAATCATTTTTCACAATATTACTGATTTTACAGTATTTTTAATAAAATAAATGCAGCCTTTTCTGTGCATTAAACATCAAAAAATCTTACTAATCCTAAATGTATGAAGAATAACGTATATACAATTTTATATACTAATCTATACTATTTTGTCTAAAAATTACGAATATGAATTGTAATTGTAATAAAATTAAAAACTACTTTTTTTTTTTTTTAATATTTCCATTTTAAACAATTAATTATTATTACTACAAGTGAATTTTACGCATCACAAGATTATAACGTACAGTATGAAAAATTAAGTTCTTCTTTGAAAGCATGCCTGATGTCGGTAATCTCACCTGTTCTGAGTTTTCACGTGTGAGGAATTTAAGGTGTGTGACTGCAGGATATTTGTCCCTCCGGACCGGGTCGGTGGTGCAGCGCATGAACAGCGAGGGCAAGAGCTCGGTGTCGATGCGGCACTTTTCGTTCACCACGCTCACGCACACTTTATAGAACTGCACCGGAGAAGAGCTGCTGCCATCGGTGGCCGCCACTACTATGTTCCCGCCGCCCGTGAAGGCGATGTCAGCCAGCGCCACACGGCCCCTCAGCCTGCACAGGCTCTCACTAGCCGTCAGCAGAGTCCCGTTTGGCTTGAGCAGTGACACGGTCACCAGACCGCTCACCGTCACTGCTAACCAGCCCTCCATGGGCTTCCCGCCAAACAACGTGAGAGAGGGAGAGAACTTCACTCGGGAAAACTTCTCTCCAAAGTTCGTAGAGCCAGACTGAAGAGAAACAGAAACATCAGGGTGTTAGTGAGTTAGTTATGTTTGCGTGTTTAGTTAAGTATGGAGATTTCCTTGCCTTTTCAACATGCAGGGCGAGTTTAACTCCGTTGTGTAACCACGAGAGGGCTACGATCGGGTCTCCGTCCACTGAGCTGCTCTGTGTGCACTCCCAGCTGTTCACCAGGTGCTCTGCCATTCCCCAACACTTGATCTGACCATCACCATCTGCGGACAACAGCCTCGAACCTGGCGTACCACAAAACACAACCACATGATCATAACAGTCAGATCTATTTAGAATCATCAAGAACATGTCTGGACCACATTTAATAGCCAATTTAAAAGAAAAAAGAATATATATATATATATTTTGCATTATTAAAAAAATATATTTTTTTAGGATTATTTGCAATGTGACATATTTACTACAATAAACACATAATTGACGGAATTGATTATTTCTAAATAAATAGGTACATTTAATTAATTTATTACATTTAGTGTCATTTCGGGATTATTCGTATGCTATTACAGTTGTTATTAATATTGTGAATTTGCTTTAATTTTTATATTTTCAGCTTTCATTTTAATTTAGTTTATTTTTAGTAATTTTGTTAGGTGTTTTTGTCATTTTTATTAGTTTTTATATATCATTATTTAGGTTTAATTTTTAGGTTTTTAATTCTCATTTCAATTTTAGTTATTACTTCCAACGAGTAGTTTTAGCACATATTTCAGTTGTTGCAAAGGTGATATTTCTAACAATAAGTAACAATAATTACCGTGATTTGCAGTATTTTGGTTCTATATTTTATCATATTCTATATATTTTCTTATCCAATCATAATTATAATTATTATTTTATTCATTTTAAGTTTATTTTTTTAGTAATTTTGTCAGCTGGCTGTCAATTTTATTTATTTATTTTTGTTGATAATTCTAATTTCAGTTTTAGCTATTCTTTTCAATTAGTAATTTTAACACACATTTAAATTATTTGCCATAGCAATTTTTGCCATTTCTAATTTTTGTTTAGTTTGAGTTTTTCCATCTAATATTTATATGTTTATTTTAGATTTATTTTAATAGCCTTAGTTTTAAATAATAATAGTCCTGATCTGCAGTATTTTGGTTCAATATTTTACATTTCCCCTTACATTTTTCATTAATCTATAATAAAAAACTTAAAGATTATTTCTGTTAAAAATACAGTAAAAATAAATTAATTAATTTAAACCTTGTTTAAACTGCAAAATATAGTAGCATCTGTCTAAAAATACAAAATAATTTTTTCATAATGAAAATAAAGCTTTTTTGAGATTATTTGTATTGTGACATACTTACGACAATAAAGTGCATTATTTATGGATTTAATTATTTCTTATTAAAATGGTACATTTAATTATTAACTCAATTTAGTGTTATTTTAATATTATTCATATCCTATTGTAGTTTTTATCAATATTTGGTATTAGCTTTTATTTATTTTTTATTTTCAGATTTCATTTTAATTTTAGTTTATTTTTCAGTCATTTGTAAGGTGTTTTTGTCATTTTTATTTGTTTATTTATGTATTTATTTATTGTTTGTTTGCTTAATTTTTAAGTTTTTAAATCCTCCTTTCAGTTTTAGTAACTATTTTCGATTAGTAATTTTAACACATTTTTTCATTTTTGTTTAGTTTGAGTTTTTCATCTAATATTTATATTTATATTATAATTTTAGATTTATTTACATAGTTTTAGATAACAATAATAACTGTGAATTACAGTATTTCGGTTCTGTATTTTACATTTTCCCTTATATTTTTTCATCAATCTATAATAAAACCTTCTGAAACATTTCAAAAGACATTAAAAAACAATTAAATTAATCTTCATACATATATAATATAATCATATATATATATTCTTTATATATACACAGTATAATTACATCTATTGTTCTGTCTCTAATTTATGCAGATTAAAAAAATTACATTGCAGTTATACACTAAAATGACTGTATTACAATAATGGAAATACACATTTAGAATAATGAGGTGGGGGAAATAGTACAGATAAATAATAAATAATAGGAACTAATAATATTTTGTAAATAATGACACAGGCACAATGTGCCTTATGCAAAATATAGTTTTCCATTTTTCCTTTTTGAGTGAAATATGATCTTGACATGTTCCAGAGGCTTCACTCATTTCATTATTAATAAATGAATCATGATAACTGACCTGACTGGTCCCATTCCAGGCAGGAAATGACCTCTGTGTGACCGGAGTTGATGGAATACACATCCCAGGGGTGATCAGTGTCAATGATGTGTATCATATGACTCAAATCTGCAGCAGAAAAAAACATTAGTTCATAAATACAAAAACATTCCCTTATTATTGCTGTTGCGAATACAGTCTCAGATCACAAAAACAATGATGCTTCAAGTATCTCTAATTCAGAACCAACTAAAAGTGAATGCTTTTCCTCATCATTCATTTATAACTCACCAACAGGTCTGGTAATATTGGTAATAAAGGCATTGTCCAGACCTTTGTCATCCTCCTCATTCTTCAGGTCAGTGGTGAAGGCGATCAGGTTTCTACATGACCAGGCGCACACCAGAGGGATTGACGGACAGTGGTTGCTCTTGGGTCTCTTCTCCCACTCGCAAACATACGCGATCTCCATCATACAATGAATTAAACTGAAGGTTTATGAGCACAGCTAACGTTACCTTTACTGAAGAGCTTTAGTGTGTAGACAGTTACTGTGCAAGTCAATAAAAGCAAACGCTTAGCATGCAAAAAAAAACTAGACAAGAACAGAGCTAAAGGATGTGAATAACTGGTATAAAACTACATGTTCGTGCTTTTAAGTTAGAAAAGAAAAAAATATGTTTGGGTAAAACTTCCCTGGCATTCCGAAATCTATTTTATTTTC
>VONZ01000221.1:640000-785000 GCA_012976165.1 Labeo catla
TTTTTTTTTGCATATTAAGCTACAAATGTCCATCTATCGACAAAGTTGTTGGTAGAATATTGAGCTGACAGAAGTGTTGACACAAACTAATTTTTATTTATTGTTGTTATTATTATTATTATTATTATTATTTTGTCCTACACTTAGAGGTGGCCAAAATGACGAAATCTTATGTCATGATATGAGTAATTTTACTTCACGATAACTATATATATCACAATATATGTATTTTTGCTCTAAATAAGGACTTTAAATAAGGCATATTTAATACCATGGAAATTTCATAATTCTTGTCACCAGTGTGGATACCACAAAAACAATAGAACTAATACTAGCCTAAATAAAATAAATTAAAAATAAGTAAGCTAACTGAAGACAAATAAACAGTCAGCAATTAAATAAGAATAAGAAACTAATTACAAGCAATAGGACAAATTATAAAAGGTTTTCTGTTTTGTTGTTTGAGTAACATGAATGACAGACAGCAGCAATATTAGACTGCTGTCACTTTAAGAGCTGCCAGGATGCAACAAACTGTTGCACATGTTTTCTTTCTCAGCAGTTTGCTTTCACTTAAGACCTAAATCATTGTGTTTACAAAAATACTTGCAAAGATTCTGTGGTTTTCGTATGTATTTCTTTGATTTTATTCACTTTATTCACTTTATTCAATGACTTTCATGCCATTTGATTGGCAGGCGTTGTTTATGCTCTTCATCCTGGCCTACATCCACATTGCCTTCTCACGCTCTCCAATCAACTGTCTGGAGCATGTGCGGGAGAAATGGCCCCGCGACGGCATCCTGCGTGTGGAGATCCAGCGCAACTCCAGCCGTGCGCCCATCTTTCTGCAGTTCTACGAGACCGAGGGAATCCAGGGCCTCGTGAAGGAACCAGAGGAGGACGGAAGTGAAACCAGACAGCCAATGGTGCCCACAGACGCTGAAGAGGAGGAAGAGATGACCATGGAGATGTTTGACAACAGCACAGTACGGGTGAGTTTGTTACACAGAAACAGGAAAACAAGGATAGGGAACCAGGCATAATTTATTTATTTATTCATATCCTGTTATGTTTTCGGGGGAACACAAAGTTAGAAATATGCAAAGCTGTCTTGCAGCTCTTTTCCATGATGATATAGAATTAAAGGAGTAGTTCACTTCCAGAACAAAAATTTACAGATAATATACTCTCCCCCTTGTCATCCAAGATGTCTGTGTCTTTCTTTCTTCAGTCTGAAGAAAAACATTTCAGGATTTCTCTCCATATAGTGGACTTCTATGGTGCCCGCAAGTTTGAACTTCCAAAATGCAGTTTAAACGCAGCTTCAAAGGGCTCTAAATGATCCCAGCCAAGGAAGAAGGGTCTTATCTAGCGAAATGATCGGTTAGTTTCCAAAAAAAAATTACAGTTTATATACTTGCATACGCTGGTCTTGTCTAGCTCTGTGTGAACTGTTTTTTTCCAGTCATTAGGGTACGTCTAAAAACTCCCATTTCAACTTCAAAATTGTTCTATATTGCTGTTTTACCTTTTCTTAATTAAAAAGTGTTTGACCTTCTTTGCATGTTCTCTTTGTAAACTCTGGGTTGGTACTTCTTCTGCGATGTAGGATGATTTTGAAGTTGGAGGAGAAAATGAGATGGGAGTTTTTAGACGTACCCTAACTGTCATGACTGTCATGAGTTCACACAGAGCTAGACAAGATGAGCGTTTGAGGTTAAAAAGTATATAAATTGTAGTTTTATTTATTTTTTTCTTGAATGTAACTGATTGTTTTGCTAGAGAAGACCCTTATTCCTCAGGTGGGATCGTTTAGAGCCCTTTGAAGCTGCATTTAAACTGCATTTTGGTAGTTCAAATTTGGGGGCACCATAGAAGTCCATTACATGGAGAGAAATCCTGAAATGTTTTCCTCAAAAAACATTCTTTCTTTAGTCATAAAGAAGTTAAGACATTAACATCTTGGATGACAAGGCGGGGTGAGTACGTTATCTGTAAAAATTTTTTACTGGAAGTGAACTAATCCTTGAAGTAATTCATGTGAAAATAATAGAATATCACCTGTAGTTTTACAGTAAAATCAATGTATAATGTAATATAATTATTAAATGTGTTTACCGATTTATTATATTTATATAAATGTATACATTATAATACATTTATATTAATATAATAATATTTTACGTTATTATTATTGTTGTTATTATTATCTAAAATGTATTGTATATAATATTAATTCAATTTCTATCGATTTTATTTTATTTTTTTACTTGACAGATTTCTATAAACTGCTTTTGTATAGAAAAGAGATGCATTAATATTCCTGAATAATTATTTTGTGTGTGCTGTCTTCAGCTCTTTTTTTATAAAATGAGAATTAATGTGAAAATAAGAATAGCAAGCAGTCGCCCAATATTAAATTAATATAAATTTCTAATATTTGTTAATTCAGTCATTTTAATTCAGATAATTGTAATTGTATTAGATTTTAAAATATAAATTACTG
The DNA here is from genome assembly GCA_012976165.1 of Labeo catla. Classification (NCBI taxonomy): domain Eukaryota; kingdom Metazoa; phylum Chordata; class Actinopteri; order Cypriniformes; family Cyprinidae; genus Labeo; species Labeo catla. The sequence continues at coordinate 642,510 of VONZ01000221.1, forward strand.
CTGCTACTACTAATAGTAATATTAACGTTGATATAGAATTAATAGAATACAGTTGCCCAAGAGTAAATCAATATTAATTTCTAATTTAATTCAATATTTGTTCACTGAGGTATTGTATTAGTTCTTATAACATATATTAATTGATTGTATTATATTGTTGCTAAGTAATATATGCGGTATGTAATATTATGGAATAGAATTTATTATTTATTATACAACAGTTTCAGCCTGGTCCTCATACAAGTTGTATGGGCTTTTACAGTGTGAGCTGTCTTTGTTAAAAAAAAAATAAATAAATAAATAAAAAATTATTTATCATGCCATTATTTTTATGCAAGTGCAGTGTTTAATGCTTTGTTGCCTGTTCTATGGTTTTTGTATGCATTTTTTGTTTTTGTATGAAAAAGTTACTTTTAATATTCTTAAATATTTTTTTTGTGTGTTGTTTGGAATGTAATAATTGTCAGTAATTTTACTGATTATTATTTTATTGTGAATTATTCCTTTAAAATGGCTCTTTTTCTCCAGATCGTTCTGACAGATTGTTCCCTTTCTCTCACACATGCAGTTTGAGCTCGACATCGAGCCACGTCTAAATCCGTCGATGAGTGGCGGTGTTCCTGGCTCCAGCCTGAATGAATCCCAGGATCTGTCCTTCAGCCAGGCCCCCTCTAAAGGTATGCAGCCGCTGAGGGAGACTGTCTCCGAGATTGAGATGCTAACTCGAGCAGGTAAACATCTCAAATACGCCCCACTCCGTAGCCATCTGGTGCACTCCTCCTCCTCTTCTTCCTGTGTGCATTCATTCCCTCTCCTTCCTGCAGCCCTTCTCACTTCTCCTGGTCAGATTTCCTTTCTGCTCCCACACTCTTTTATTACCTTACCCTTCCCAGAGGCCACGTGTGCTGTGTCTTATAGCTTCAGAAACAATCACAATGGCCTGTTGTAAGACAAGTTGTCTGAATGTCCCATATACTGTAATTAGTTACAGTTTCCAAACCTCACATCGGGATCCAAATGAGTTATTTAAAATGTCTAAAGTGAACAGAGTGGAATTTAGAAAACAGTCCCCCAAATTAAAGCTTGAAACCCCAAAATAAGAACATGCACATCTTTATTTTGCATATTCAATGTTTCTGTAACCACCAAAAATCTATGATGGCATAGTCAGATTGTATTTTTTTTTTAAAATACAGGAACGTTATAGAACAATTGGTGTGAAATGACAGCTTTTTAGATTAATGGTAGCATTTGTCAGCATTTGTCAGTGTTTGTGTTTGTTTATGTGTAGTGTGGCCCCAAGAAGAGTATATTGTCGAATATTCTTTGGAATATGGTTTCCTACGGCTGTCCCAGGCCACCCGGCAGCGACTCAACATCCCTGTTATGGTGGTGACCCTGGGTGAGTACATCACGCCCTCCAGGACATCAACAGAAAACCTGGCCAAAGCCCACAGAAGGATAGAATATTCCATTATAGTCTAATATTCTTGAGAATATTCACCCGATAATTAAAGGAGAACTCCACTTTCAGAACAACAATTTACAAATAATTTACTCACCCCCTTGTCATCCAAGATTTTCATGTCTTTGTGTCTTCAGTCATAAAGAAGTTGTTTTTTTTGAGGAAAGCATTTCAGGACTTTTCTCCATATAATGGACTACATTGGTGCCCGGATTTTTAACTTCCAAAATGCAGTTTAAATGCAAAAACAATCCCAGCTGAGGAAGAAGGGTCTTATCTAGCGAAACGATCTGTAATTTTTTTCGAAAAATACAAATTTGTATACTTTTTAAGCACAAAAGCTCGTGTAGCACAGGCTCTGAGATGCGTGTCCACGATGCTACGAATTAGTAATGGGTCGTTCTTGAACGATTCTTTCATTTTGAACAAATCTTTAATGTGACTCAGGAAGAACAAGTTATCTCGGAGAGTGATTTGTTCAGTCGCACATGCCTATTAGGTTCTGTACTGGAATTAGTTCACCTGTTTCGAGTCTTCGAGTTTTTCGAGTCGTTTGTTCATCTTATGGGGCTGTCACATGATGAATGAACGACTCAAACCAGAAAACTTGTCAGATAAGAGGTGACGTGAGCTCATCATAGACGAAAGACCCTCTGTTTCTTATAGCATTATAGTTTTGTCTTGTTTGTAGTGTGATCAACGTTTGTGTAAGCAGTAGATGTGTTAGGGAAGTAACACGTAACATTTTAAATATATTTTGTTAAAATGAACGAAATGACTCAAAAAGATTTGTTCATTTAGCTGAACGAGACTCAAAGGTCCGAGTCTGTAAAATTATCTGAACTTCCAAACACTACTGCGAATCGCGTGTAGGTTCATCGTCTGTGTACGGAGCGTGGTGGAAAAACTCCATCTTATTTTCTCCTACAACTTGAGAGGAGGACATCGTTGTACCTTTTTGTTTGTACACAGCGTTTACAAACTTACTTGCACTTTCTTAGTCTTTGTGCGTTTGCTTTGTAAACACTGGGTCTGTAGTTCTGCCTATGTTCTGCATGACCTTTCGACGCGATCCAATAGTACGTAGCATCGTGAACGCGCATCCCAGAGCCTGTGCTACATGAGCTTTTGTGCTTAAAAAGTACACAGATTTTTGTTTTCCGAAAAAAATGACTGATCGTTTGACTAGATAAGAGCCTTCATCCTCGGCTGGGATCGTTTAGAGCCCCTTGAAGCTGCTTTTAAACTACATTTTGGAAGGTCAAAATTGGGGCATCAATGAAGTCCATTATATGAAAAAATTCTAAAATGCTTTCCTCAAAAACCATAATTTCTTCACGACTGAAGACAGAAAGACATGAACATCTTGGATGCCAAGAGGGTGAGTAAATTATTTGTGAATTGTTGTTCTGGAAGTGAAGTTCTCCTTTAAAACGGTCAATGTTCACTGTTCTTCATGCTGTTTTAGTCACTTATTACTTTGCTTTTGTGTGATAAACATATTTTTTTTTTAATATATTTTAATCATTTATCAATTTCTGCTTCTTTCGATTTATTAAGCATAATCGTCTGGGATATTCATCCTCTGGTTATTTTTCCTGAAATCATTTAGAACATAATTTGCCATTCGCTTTATCTTGCATGTTATAAGCTTTAACAAGCTTGTATGGTTGTGGTTGCTAGATGCCAAACATTTTAAGTAGGGCTGTCAGTTATTTTGGCAATCGAGTAGTCAGTCGATTATTCTGGCGATTAATCGAGTACTCGTCATTTTTGTGGTAATAAAAATACACCTAAGCAAACAATAGGCTTTAAAATTACTTAAAATGCATATATGATAGCAGTGAGGCAATAGTAATTGGTTCAAATAAAATATGAAAAGCAAGTAATCATATGGTTTTATTGAACAAAACAGTTAAAATACATAATGTAATAGAAAAATGTAACTTGTGTACATTATGTATTTTATGAAATTCCTGTAAATGGCACCAACAGCCTGATAGCCTTGTTTAATATTGACTGAACAACATTTAATGCAGATGTCTACTTAATCTTTAATATTTACCCACTTATTTATGATAGAAATGCTATAGCCACTGTCATTTCTTAAACAAAAACTTTTGGACATTAAAACATGCAAACTCAGAGCGAGAGTTTAAACTTCTATTTTGAAATCGTAATGAACTGTTAGCATTTAGAAAGATGGTGTATTCTCCTGTGTTGGCATTTTTTTAACAGAGTACACATGCTTTCTCCACATTACAGAAAAAGTGATTATGAGCTGAAAACATCAGCAGACATGTAAATTGTAGTTTAGTGATCTCTATTGAGATATTCTGCTCACATAAAAGTTTTATACAACTTAATCATCTGTTTTCTTTAAGTCATTGGCTACGACCAAATCTGTGAGCAAATCATGTGAGTTGACATTCTCTTGATTCGTTCTTGTGTAAAAGTGCAGTAATTCTGATATAATGTAAAAAAAACAAAAAAAAAAAAACAATAATAATGGAATAATTTATAAATTCATTGACAGTTACTGTGCAGTTCTATAAGAAGGTCATAGAAGTTTTGAATGCCAATATTTTCTTTCCCCTATAAAACCAAATGACTTCATACCGTTTTTAAAAAGGAAAGCGTTAAGTGGTACTTTATCTCTCTCTGCAGACCCCATGAAGGATCAGTGCTTTGGAGACGGTTTCAGTCGCTTTCTCCTGGATGAATGCCTGGGTTATGACGATATCCTGATGTCCAGTGTGAAGGCTTTAGCAGAGAATGAGGAAAACAAAGGTAGTTTAGATCCTCTCTCTTGAGAATGCTGTTTTGTTGATACCGTAACTATGAAGTGAGCGTGATTTGTTTGTTTTTAGGATTTCTGAGAAACGTGGTCTCTGGAGAACACTACCGTTTTGTCAGTATGTGGATGGCTCGTACTTCCTACCTAGCAGCCTTTGTAATCATGGTTATCTTTGTAAGTACTTGTATTGTAAGTGTGATATTTTATTTAATCACATTAGTTCAGTTTGAGCATTTAGGTAATTAGTTCACCCAGAAATTAAAATTGAATGATTCATAAATGAAACACAAGTTTTTATTTATTTTTTTTATAATTGTGTTCTAGTTACATTAATGGTGACTATAGCTTTCAGACTTGGGGAAAAAAAAAAGATTTAAACCCTAAAATATTCTAAACACGGCCTATGCACTATAGCCTTAAAGTCATATGGGTGAGAAACGGACTGAAATTAGTCAAAAAAAAAAGTCATTTGTGACCAAATCATTAAGTCAAGAAGGTCTGATATTGTAAACATGTCTTTGAGATTGATAAACTTATTGACTGAAAAGATCTGACTGAAACTTGCAGTAAATGGCTTCGACTTTGGTCCGTTTGCTCCTTTTGATGCTTTTTTTAATAGCCTGGTTATTATTCACTTACATTATATTAAAAAAAAAGTGACCAGAATATTCTTGACCTTTTGGGTTTCATTAAAGCAAAGTCATACAAGTGAGTAAATGATGACAGAACTGTAATTGGGTAAACTATTCCTTGCTGAATCAAATGGAAACTCTTGAGTCACTTCTTATTTTCTCTCTCAGACTCTGTCCGTATCCATGCTGCTGCGGTACTCGCACCACCAGATTTTTGTGTTTATAGGTAAGTTCCCATCACCCTCTTTAGTCTTGATCACTGAATAACCATTCATTATGATGTTCCAAGTCCATAAAACAGTAAAAAGCCATTATTTTAACAAGAGTCTCTCTGATGTCTTTTTTTTCCTCAGTGGACCTTCTCCAGATGTTGGAGATGAATATGACCATTGCCTTCCCTGCCGCCCCTCTCCTCACTGTCATCCTGGCTCTTGTGGGTAGGTAGAGCTCCCTGTTAGGGTTTGGAAAGATGCTCTTTACGTATCTCTATCCACTTCTATTTTGTTGTCTTGATATATCACACGACAGTTTCTTATTAAAGTGTTTTATGAATCACCAAATACCCTCTTTTTGATCTTGTCTGCAGGGATGGAGGCCATCATGTCTGAGTTTTTCAATGACACAACCACTGCCTTCTACATTATCCTCATTGTTTGGTTGGCAGACCAGTATGATGCCATTTGCTGCCACACCAATACAAGCAAGCGCCACTGGCTCAGGTATGTTGTCACATTGGTACAGATAAATGCCAGTGGTTCAGGTGTCTTACCAGACTCCTCTGGTGCTTCTCTAGTTCATTTGGCAGATACTTTTGTCCAAAGCGACTTGATTCAAGGTATACGTTTTACCAATTCATGCAAGAAGAAAAAAAAAAAGCATTTTCTAGTAGTCATTGGTCAAAGAGAGTGGGACCCAAATGTTTTTTTTTTTTTTTTAAGCTTGAAGTATCATGTTGTTAGCATCTCATTAAAAGGAAAGTTCACCCAAAAATGAAAATTCTGTCATTAATTACTCGCCCTCATGTTGTTCCAAACCCGTATAACCTTCTTTCATCTTAAGAACACAAATTAAGATTTTTTATGAAATCCTAGTGCTTTCTGATCTTGCATAAACAGAAACGCAACTGACACATTCAAGGCCCAGAAAGATAGTAAGGACATTGTTAAAGTAGTCCATGTGACATCAGTGGTTCAACCTTAATTTTATGAAGCTGCGCAAAGAAAACAAAAATAACCCTTTCACGAGAGAACCACCGTGCTGCTAACACAGGAGCTGGTATTCTGATGTAGAACCTGGATACTCTGGGCCTTGTTTACAGGCAGATGAATGCACATGCATGTGTCGTGAACATGCGACGAAGACTGACACAATGTCCTTACTGCATATTTTAGCCTTAAATGTGGCAGTTGCGTTGCTTGTCAATGCAGGGTGAGAAAGCTTTCATAAAAAATATCTTAATTTGTGTTTTAAAGATGAGGTCTAACGGGTTTGGAAGGACAGGAGAGTGAGTAAATAATGACAGAATTTTCATTTTTGGGTGAACTTTAACATTATTTGTACAGTGTACTGAAATGCTTCCTATTGAATCACACTTAGGAGGTTCCATGTCAATGTGAGCTCCCTATGTAGGGAATGGACAGCTCACTAGGTTGTTTTGGTGGTTAATGCCACATTGTACAATTGTCACATTGAGGATAACACACATAAAAGACCTCTTGTTCTGTTTTTCAGATTCTTTTATCTGTATCACTTTGCCTTCTATGCGTATCATTACCGCTTTAACGGCCAGTACAGCAGTCTGGCTCTGGTCACTTCCTGGCTCTTCATTCAGGTATCTCAGTTTTGCTTTTTTCAGTATAACCGGGCAATCTGTGAAGTTGCATGCAGCTCATTTTCTTTTTTATCTTCTGCAGCACTCAATGATCTATTTTTTCCATCACTACGAACTACCGGCCATCTTGCAGCAGATCCGGATCCAGGAGATGCTGCTTCAGAACCAGCAGGTGGGTCAAGGAAACCAGACTGCATTGCAGGACAATCTTAACAACAACACTAGCAGCGCTGCGCCTGCCGGCCAAGCTAACGCAGCTGCTAACGCAAACACTAACGGGCAGGACCGGCAAGCTGCTCAGGACCAACCTCAGCTCGAAAACCACAACGGCTTGGTGATAAATACCGGCCTGCCCGTCGACCCATCAAACTCCGACCTCGACTGGATGGCCGAGATCGCCATTGGCCCGGACGTCTTGTCAGTTCCACTCTTGAGCGACTCGCTTTTGGAGCCGGGAGGGATCCAGGAACCATCATCGTCTGGCGCAGGGGTAACAGAGCTGCGTGGTCCGAGCACACCAGGAGAGAACCAAGTCGGAAACATTAGCACAGCCAGCGTTCCTGCAGGACGGGGTTGCGCTCAGGGTCTGGGTCCCCCTGGTGATGGAGGAGGGCAGAGTGAATCCGAACCTTCCTCCCCGGTGACCTCACACACAGACTGCAGAGTTGCAGAAACACTTAAAGGCACCACGGACTTGGACGACAAGACGGAGAACAGAAGCGAGAGCTCAGATTCTCACTCCGCCCCGGCTTGAGTCACGCACCCCCGTTCTGAAAGAATGAATCCACGCTCTACAGTCGCCACCCCTCTCTGTAAATTAATCCAGAAGGCATCAAGAGCAGAAGCTGTGATGGAGCTTTATGTAATTACATCCTGTAAACCTCCAACGTGAACATGAGGAAGGCCGAAGCGGATTTCCGCCGTCTAGTCATGTTCTTAAGAGTAAATTCGTATTGAATTGTTGAAATGATGCCATGTGTGAGGGTGTGATCATTTGAAGTCTTTACATGTGATTTTCTCTTTTTGTTTTTTTTTTTTTTAAATGATTGAAACTTTTAATACAGGGAGTATTCAGTTTAAAATGTGATGTATCACTTAATAATGGTACTTTTTGTTGCTCCCGATTATGGAGTTGCAGGTATCAGCAGGCTGCACTGGCGGCAATCTTCAAATCTGAATACACGTACTTTGCACATCTTGTGCAAGGGATTGTTTCGGCTTCCTTTCCATTCCTCTTATGATATAACGTTAATGCTGCCTACTTGAAGCAGTGAAAGTTTATTTAGTCATGATAACATTTTTTTTGGTCCCTACTACCTTTGTTCACTACAGCGAGCTGCCAAAATGTTCCTTACGCGATTTGAAATCTAGCTCACGAGCCGCTGTTGCGTTCAGGCATGGTATTGTCATGTGTGGAGCAGCTTGTCTCCTGAATCCAATGCTATTGGTGGTCATAGTGCTTTGTTGTAGTTCATTGGTGAGTCTAGTCAAAAGAAGTGGGCAGGTGACGTCAGAGCAACATTATACTCAGAATAAGTCCTCCTTCCACATAAACTATATCGAAAGTTCTGTCATGGGATCATTTCTGTGCTTTCCAATCTTCATCAAGAGACATTTTTGTGGTTAGTTTAGACGGACGTGTCTTTTGCACAAACTCATCAGCGAGTTGTTTGTTTTTCTTCAGGTCAAGTCAGGCTTTGAGAGAGCAGGTGTATAGATTATTGCCTTACGCTTCTAAAACCGAACATTAACCTTTTGTTTCCGTCTTTGGCCAAGTACACAGGGGTCGATAGCCTTACCATAGGCTTCGAAGCTAGTAGAGCAAATAGCAACTGGTAGTTTCTTTAGCAGAATTTCAGAAGGTCAGACTGTGCTCATTTCACAGCTTTGCAGCCCATTCACTTAAGTCACTGATCTAGAACTCTGTTGTCTTTACATATTCTGCTTTTGTAGAGATTTCTCCGTAAGTTTGACTTGGGAAGATCATGGCTGTCTAATAACAGAAGATTTGTTGATCTTCATGACCATGTGTAAAAACTTCACTAAATGCAACGCAAACTAAGAGAACAAAGGAAACTGTTGTGACGTATGACTGTGGATGGGGAGGGTCATTTAAAGGCTATGCAACATGGCAAGTAAAAGCCAGGCTCTGGATATTATTATTATTTTTTTTTTTTTATTCAAATTGTGCAATATTTTGTAAGGCTCAGATCCATAAAGGATTCCAGGTCTGAAAGAGTGATTTATGGTTTCATGATCAGTTCCTCAATATTATTTTTTTGTGCCTATTTGCCATTGTCAGAGGAAACAGATGATTGTAGTGTTTAGATGCATCGTGTAGGATGTCTAGACAGAAACTGAAAAGAAAATAATTCTCAGTTCTGTGATAAACTCGATTCTGTCATTCAAATGTATTTAACTGTAATGTTTAAAAACTGCATAAAGAGATGAAATTAATTTCCACTTACGATTTTGTTTGTGGTTATTTCATCTTTGAGTAGCCTGTTACACAAAGCTAGTTAAACTCAGCTGGTTTAGATCCAGACGCTATAAACTTTTTCAAGGTTTATGATTAATGAGTTTATGATTAACTCTAGAGCACACGCAACTGAAACATGGATCTCCTTATTTTGATTTACTTCAAACGAGAGTATAATCACGTCTTTAAGATTAACGAATTGTAAAAAATATAATTAATATAATGAACATGAACTAGAAAAACCTTATGCTGCCATGAAAGTTTGAGAAGGCTGGTGAAGGAAAATATTTCGCTATGTTGAAGGGATAGTTCACTTAAAAATGAAAATTTGTGTTGTTCCACAGCCGTAATGACGTTCATCTTCAGAACACAAATTAAGATATTTTTGTTGCAATCTAAGAGCTTCCGATCCTGCATAGACAGTAACACAACTGACACGGTCAAGGCACAGAAATGTAGTAAAGATATCGATTAAAAAAAAGTCCATGTGACATCAATGGTTCAACTGTAATGTTATGAAGCTACGAGAATACTTTGCATGTAAAGAAAACAAAAGTAACAACATTTTTAACAATTTCTTCTCTTAAAGGCTTAGTTCACCCAAAAATGAAAATTCTGTCTTTACTCACTCTTGTTCTAAACCCGTAAGACCTTCGTTCATCTTCGGAACACAAATTAAGATATTTTTGATGAAATCCGAGAGGTCTCTGGCCCTTCATAGACAGCAAGGGTCCTACCACGTTCAAGGCCCAGAGAAGTACCAAAATGATCAACAAAGTAGTCCATCAGTGGTTTACCTGTAACTTTATGAAGCAATGAGAATACTTTCTTGCGCCAAAGAAAACAAAAATAACTACTTTGTTCCACATTTTAGTCTCTACTGTGTTACGTGTGGACACGTGTTCATGGGAGTACATTACCACGACGTATGCATGTGCCGTCGACCCAGATCTGGCGTTATGACATTGAACACGCACATGGAGAACGACACATGCTGTATGAAAGCTATTGAAATCTATTGATCCTGGTAAGCACCGCCACACGCATGTGTTGGGGTGCTCTCGTGAACACGCGTCCACAAGTGCTCAAAAAAGTATTCTTGTAGCTTCGACTACTTTGTCGATCATTTTGGTACTTCTCTGGGCCTTGAACGTGGTAGTACCAAATAACGTGGTAGTATCAAATATATCTTAAATTGTGTTTCGAAGATGAAACAAGGTCTTACGGGGTTGGAACAACATGAGGGTGAGTAATTAATTAATTAAAGAATTTTCATTTTTGGGTGAACTATACCTTTAAGTGTCAGTCTTTGCATGTGTGTGGTTCTGTCAACGCAGGAGATGGCATTCTGACGCAACGTTCCAGTTGTGTTGCTCTCTATGCAAGGTCTGAAAGCTCTCAGATTTCATCAAAAATATCTTAATTTGTGTTCCAAAAATCAACAAACGTATTACGGGTTTGGAAGAACATGAATTTTCATTTTTGAGTGAGCTAACCCTTTAATGTGAGTGAATCAACTATTCGATAATTTACATGGGTTAACAGGAAAGCTTAAAACGCAAGTTTAGCTATTTTAAAATTTTTATATATTCTATAATTAATAATTATATATTCTATAAACAAGTTAGCCACTGAAATAAGCTTCATGAAATAGGCCAAGGCAAATTCAATGAATAGGATAGTTTACTTAAAAAAAACTTTAAAATACTTTGTGTTAATGACAGCTAACTGTATTTTTTTTTTTTTTTTAATATCATAATTTTCCATTAATTTTTAAAGGAAAACAATGGGGTTTTTTTGTGTTACTTCAGCACCATTATTTAGACTTTTTCCACAGCATAGTGAGACAACAGTAGTTTAATATTAAAGTGAATACACATATTTTAGTGTTTACCGCATTTGTTAAACTCAACCACGTTACTGTAAAAGGACAAATGAAACAATTTAATATGGCTATGGCTAAATTTGCAATCCTGTCATGCTCATTGTGTGGTAAGTTTATATATAAACTTATATATACTTATATATAATTTTAACAAAATAAGAGGGATCAAGACAACTTTTTTTTTTTTTTTTTAAGTATATATGTATTTATGTTTAAACAATACCTGAATTTATATAAATGACCCTGTTCAAAAGTTTACATACCCTTGAATCATAATACTGTGTTTCCTGGATGATCCATGACCGTTTTTATCTTTTGTGATGATTGTTCATGATCTCTTTAGTTTGTCCTGAGCAGTTCATCTGCCTGCTGTTCTTTGGAAAAATCTTCAAGCTCCTGCACATTATTTAAACACTTTCCAAAAGTGACTGTATGATTTTGAGATCCATCTTTTCACATTGAGAACAACTGAGGAGCTCGTAACTATTACAAAAGGTAAAAACATTTGCTGATGCTTAAGAAGGCAACACAATGCATTAAGAGCCAGGGGTGTAAACTTTTAAACAGGAATATGTGTACAGTTTTCTTATTTTGTTTACAGATTTTTTTTCTCCCTCATTTAGTATTGCACTTCAGAAACTACATAAATATTTACATGTCTCACAGAAGACAAGTACAATTTACCCTGATAATCCAACTCGAAAAGTTTTCTCCCCCCGGCTCTTAATGCATTGTGTTGCTTTCCTGAGCATCAGTAAATGTTTTCATCTTTTGTAATAGTTATGTACGAGTCCTTCAGTTGTCCTCAGTGTGAAAAGATGGATCTCAAAATCATACATTTGGTTCAAATAGGGGTTCAAATATGCAGATGCTGCTGGAAAACCAAAGAATGTGTAGGAGCTGGAGGATTTCTCTGAAGAACAGCAGGCAGCTGAACTGCTCAGGACAAACAAAGGACTTGTGAACAACTATCACAAAACATAAAATCATCCAGGAAACAACACACAGTATTAAGATTCAAGGGTATGTTAACTTTTGAATGGGGTTATTTATATAAATTCAGTTATTATTTTGTGTTGTGGAGCATATATAAACATCAGTTACATGAAATAGCTTATTCAGGACAGTACTAAATAAAAAATACCATGCAATTTTCAAGATCCCCTCGTATTTTGTTTTTATTAACATTATTAACATTTTGCAGATTCTGCAAGGGGTATGTAAACTTATGAGCACAACTGTAAATATATAGGTTGTATCATGTCGTAACCTATTCATGGAAAGTGGACATTTTTACATGAATTTACTAAAAAATAAATAAAAAAATCCACCATCATTAGAAAGTATTACACTGTACAAAACAATTTGTTGAGTCAACTTAAAATAATTTGTAACCTGCCTGCTTTAATTCTAAGTTCAGTCAACTCAAAGTTTAGTCAACTTGAAATGTTAAACTTAGATATTTGAGTTGAATCAACTTAACATTTTAAGGCAGCTGGGTTACTTACCCATCTGTTAAGTTTAGCAAACACAAATATCTAAGTTGTTATTTAGTACAACTTAACATTTCAAGTTGAATAAACTTATTTTAGTTGACTGAACATAAAATTTTAAGGTAGCAGGGTAACAAATTATTTTAAGCTGACTCAACAAATTGTATTTTTTATTTTTTACAGTGTACTGTCAACATCTACTAAAGTGAATATCCTAAATGTTTGCCAGCCTGATTTCTAACTTCAATGACAGAAACAACTAGATGATGACTGTGTTTCTCTCAACTATAATAATAATATTTCTGATAAATACTTATATGCTTTCATAATTCAGTGCAGTATTCTCTCTCTGTTTGTGCCTGTGCAGCCAGCCAATGTTTGGTGGTTCATCGCTGGGAATGTAATAAAATCAGCATTACGTTTAAAGATATTACCCAGGGAACTCTGAGCTGAATGTTTTCAAGCAAGATTCTGAATGTATGACAAGATCACATTTATTTCTTGAACATCAAACGTAATTCAAACAGGCAACCTGGCCATTCATATGTCCACATGACTGTATGGAGAGGAAAAAGGTCAATAACAGTAGCAGTTTCGAGACACAACCAGGCTATAAAATCATTGCCAAAGCAGCAAAGTCAATGTTCTGTTCTACCTTTGACTCGGTGACGGGGCCTCGGGTGCAACGGGGCTTTACTCAGATCCATATCCACCAAGAAAACAACAGCCGGGCAGAGAAAGCTCCTTCTGGGATGTGAATAAACAAAGCTCTGAGAAAAAAGCATGGACTTGCTTGGTGCTTTTCCACATCCAAATGATTTGATAAAATCCAGGGGCTCCTGCTCTTATAGCAGGGATTTAGAAAACAACCCACATGAGGCCCTATTAGCGTTATCATTAGCAAAACCGTACCAAGGATCAATGTTGCCTTAGCGTGATGATTTTAAAAGAGTCCAGGTAGATATGAAAGTTTTTCTGGGAGGAGAAAGATAGAAAAACATGTCTGTTGTCATATGTGTTCACTTCAGTCCGTGTGAGCATCACCTTTTCAGATCTGCTGGCTCTTTGGTGAGGGCGGGGCAAATGGTGGCTGTGACTGTGGGCGGAGCCGCTGTAGTGGGCGGGGCAATGATTGCGGCTGCGCGTTCTTTAGCCAGTGTAGTCTGAAGCTCCGCCCTACGAGCCAGAGCGGCTTTCAAATGCTCGCGGATCTCCTCGATCTTGACCTGGAGCTCCTCCAGCTCGCTCTCTCTGGAGGGGCTCGAGGATCTCACTGAGGAGGAGGAGGAGGGGGCGGGTCGCTGAACGGGGCCTCCGTTTTCACACACTCTCGCCAGTAAACTCCCAGCCCCGGAGCTCAACGCTGAGGCGGAACCGGAGCCGGCCTGACCCCCCTCCGACATGACGCGCGGCAGGAGTCGGCGTGTGTTGAGGGTCTCCAGGTTGAAATGGACCCTCTTGTTGTCTTTGGGCTCCTGCACCGCCTTGGTGCTCTCGTTGTTCCATCTGGCGAAGGATCCGAGCGGAGCAGGTGGAGGTGGTGGATGCGGCTGGGCTTTCTGGATGTTGCAACTGGGAAGACGGAGCCAAGATAAGTGATTTTGTTAAAGGTATAGATTCAGATAAATCCTGTCATTGTTTATTTAAGGATATCCTTTTCTGTGTGCTCTTAAGTTTCAAACACCATACGATCCATATGACTTGTGTGCTATATTCTTACTTTTTCTGAAGCTGAGTCACATCGATTACTTTTATGATACTTTAATTGTGCTTTTGGAGCTTCTTAGCTCCAGTTCCCATCTACTTTTATTATAGTAAAAAGAGCAGCCAAAATATTCATCAACGAGTCACCATGTGAAGAGAAAGTCAGGGAAATGTGGAAAAATTGTGGAAAGAAAATAAGCACATAAAATTACTAAAACTAAACAGTTAAAAACTGAAAACATAAAAATCAAAATATGAATAAATTCTATAATAGAGCTACTCTAAAGAACCTCAACAGCACAACGTTGTTATGGTTTACTATTAAAAATGATTTTCATTAAATGAAATAAAGCTGAAATAAAATATTACATGAAATATTGAGAATATTGTCTTGGAAAATAAATAAGAATAAATATATGTCAGCTGAATTACAAAATAACTAAAAATTAAATAAAAATAAATGGGAGCTAAACAGAAATATAGAAAAAAAAATGTCAAAAGCACATACAGTTACTAAAACTAAACAACTGAAAATATAAACTGAAAATGAATTCAAAATATGAATAAATAATATAATAGAGCTACACTAAATTGTCCTTTATTACAAGATCCTCAGCTTGCTGTAATAAATTCAACAACACTAATTAAAATCATTTTCATTAACTGAAATGAAGCTGAAATAAAATATAAATATTACATGAAAATCTGTAGAAAAATAATTTTAAAAGAAATATATTTTTTAAAAATATCTCAGTTGAATTATAAAATTACTAAAAATAAAATAAATATAAATAAAAGATAAACAAAAAAAAACTTAAAAATATAAACGTAGAAATAGTGTAGAATATTGTCTTGGAAAATACTTAAAACAAATATGTGTCAGTTGAATTACAAAATTACTAAACATGAAATAAAAATAAATGGAAGATAAACAAATATAGAAAACAAAAATAATAAAACATGAAAAAAATCACATAGAATTACTACAACTTAAAATTAAACAAAAATAATTCAATATATTAATTCAGTTATTGTCCATTATTAACAGAACTGCTGTAAAAACATCAACAGTTAACTATTGTTAACTATTAAAAATAATTTTCAGTAACTGAAATAAAGCTGAAGTAAAGTAAAATATAAATATTAGATGAAAACTTAAGATAAGAAAAAAGTAGAAATATATATATATATATATATATGAAAATAATTTAAATAAATGTGTCAGTTGAATTACAAAATTACTAAAAATGAAATAAAAATAAATGGAAGATAAACATAAATATAGAAAACAAATAATAATATAAATGAAAAAAGTACATAAAATTATTAAAACTTAAAAGTAAGTAAAATAAAAACTGAAAATATGAAAATAAAAATAATTCAAAATATTCAATAACTGTTGTTATTGTTAACTATTAAAAATAATTTTACATTAACTGAAATAAAATCAAAATATAATATAAATATTAAATGACAAACTTAAAATATGAAAAAGTAGAAATACTGTCTTGGAAAATAATTAAAAATAAACATGTATCAGTTGAATTATGAAATTACTAAAAAAAGAAATAAAATAAATGGAAGATAAACAGAAATACAGAAAACAAAAAAATAATATAAATGACAAAAGTACATAACTTTACTTGAGAGACTTTACGTAATTTACTTACTTTACTTTAATTACTGAAACTTACAAGTAAATAAAATAAAAACTGAAAACATGAAAATACAAATAATTCAAAATATTTTTAAATTGTTGTCCATCATTAAAAGATCCACTTGCTGTAAAAACATCAACAGCACAGTGTTATTGTAAACTATTAAAAATAAATGTAATTAATAAACTGAATATATAAATATTATTTACATTATATAAATAAACTGAAGTAAAATAAAATAGAAATATTAGATGAAAAATTAAAAAAGCAGAAATATTGTCTAAAAAATGAAAATTGAAAATACGAAAATACAAATATTAATACAAAATATTATAATAATATTTTTGGATGAACTATAACTACTAAAAGAGATCCACTAAATTGTTAATTTTCAATTAAATTGTTAAAGGAATAATTTTCAATAACTGAAATAAAGCTAATTAAAATAAAATATAAATAAAATATAAATATTAGATGAAAGTAGTAGTGTTGCCATGAAAATAAATTAAAACACATTTCAGTTGAATTATAAAAATGAGTAAAACTTAAATAAAAAGAAATTAATGCTAAATAGAAATATTAAAAATATAAAAACTAATATAAAATCTTTATAAAACTAAAACTTAAAATTAAACTAAAATGACAACTGAAAATATTAAAAAAATCAAAATTTTACAGTACTAAAATATAAAGATCAGGCTTTGAGCTAAACTCTGCAGGGCAGTGATTTGAGGAACCCTGAAATTCTATAACAGTATTTAATTTTGGGTGAAATATAACTATTAAAAGAGCTCCACTTTCATAACAAGATCCTCATCTTGCTATAATAACATCAGCAGAATTCAGAGTAAAAATCAATGAGACATATTTAAACCCAAGTGTATTCTTGACATTCAGAATGAAATAAGCTGCCATAAGCGGCTGTTAAAATGAATAATAGATTCATAAAACAAAGTCAAAACCTTTTCTCTGTGTTCGCCCGCTGTCGTTTCACATCCTCATAAGTCATGTTCAGAGCTCTGTGGATTTTCTGCAAAAAAGAAAGAAAAAGAAAAGAAAAAAGGATTTATCTCAGCAAGGGATCAACATCACGCTTTTGATTTTAAAAATCAATATTCCAGAGATGGCAATTACTGACTCGGCTTGGCAGTAATCCCTCCACAAGCCCTCAGAGAAAGACCCGGAGAGATCAAGCACAGCTCATTTACACAGTCAAAGCTTCACCCCGTGAATTACACAGCCCTGCCATTCTTACTCTCACTTATCAGTGGAAGGAAGAAAGGAAACATTTTGATAGAATAATAAACTTGGCGACAGCTAAAATTATGCAGAAAAACCAGCACAGATAATAGCAAATATCATGAGCATTTCAAAGGAACAGTTCGTTCAACTATTAATATTTGGCCACCTACTCAGCCTCACATCGCTTCAGACATGTATGTTAGGTTCAGTGTTATTATAGTATTATTTTATAACTAAAACATATTTTGTAAATTATTCACATTGTTTATATATTATTTATATTTTTTTGAACTTTAACTTTGGTAGATTTTATTAGTTTTTTTTTTTTTTTTAAATATATTTTATTATATATTTTTTAATATAT
Source organism: Labeo catla (assembly GCA_012976165.1). Classification (NCBI taxonomy): domain Eukaryota; kingdom Metazoa; phylum Chordata; class Actinopteri; order Cypriniformes; family Cyprinidae; genus Labeo; species Labeo catla. Next base: position 660,060 of record VONZ01000221.1, read on the forward strand.
TTTTTTATATATATTAGATATTTTCTAAGTACAACCTCTGGCTATTAAAAATTTAATAAAGACTAGGCTAAGTTCTGATTGTATGTATTAACTTATTACCTAAGATACCTCAGATTTAATAATTATTAAAACACATAAGTTACAATAATTAAATAAATAATTAAATAATAATTAAAATAAATAACCCATTATTTATTTTTTTATTTATTATTTATTTTTATTTTACATGTTTAATTATTATACTTAATAATTACTTCAAATAAATATGTTTCAGTTGATTTACAAACTGACTAAAGATGAAATAAAAATAAATGAAAGTATAAATAGTAAGTATAAATAATAATAAAAATGATAAAATATTAATAAATACTATAATAGTGTTTATTTTGGGGTAATCTATAATAAACTAATAAAAATGACAAAAGCACATAAAATTATTAAAACTTAAAAATTAAAGTAAAATGAAAAACTGAAAATATGAAAATGAAAATCATTCCAAATATGAATAAATGCTATAATAGTCTTTTTTTTTGGGTAAACTATAATAAACTAATAAAAATGACAAAAGCGCATAAAATTATTTAAACTTAAAAATTAAAGTAAAAATAAAAACAATATTTAACAATATTTATTTTTGGGTCAACTACAATAAACTAATAAAAATGACAAAAGCACATAAAATTACTATAATATAAAATTAAAATAAAATAAAAATAATATGAAAATAAAAATAATTTAAAATATGAATAAATACTATAATAGCATTTATTTTGGGGTAAACTACAATAAACTAGTAAAAATGACAAAAGCACATAAAATGACTATAATATGAAAATAAATATGAAAACAAAAATAATTCAAAAGATTAATAAATACTGTAATAGTATTTATTTTTTGGTGAACTATAAATAACTAATACAAATGACAAAAACAATATTTTACAAAAAGATACAAAATTGTTGTATCTTATTTTACTTTAGTGATTTGTTTTTTTTTTTTGTTTTTTTTTGAATAGTTTTATTTTCCATTAATAATAATAACACTGTCAGGTTTTGTGGAACATGACAGGAGATATTTAGCTAAACTCCACACTTGACAAAAAGCATGTTTACATACAATAACAGAAGTCTAAATCTTACAGACGTGTTCACCATTTACTTTCATTATGAAAAAAAGAGCGGCTTGGACATTCTACAAAACATCTCCTTTTGTGTTAAACAGGAGAAAGTCAACCGGGTGAGTAAAGCATGGCAGAGTTTTTAGTTTTGGTTGAACTGTCCCTTTAAATCAGGCTCCCGGCTCACCTGACTGGTGTGAAGCCAGTATTTGAACTTCTGTCTGCGACGGATGTGTGGCAGAACCAGGCGATAGAAGGCGTGTTCTCCTGCCAGAGTGAGTAAGGCCCCCGTCACACCCACACACAGCAGCACGAACAACCCTGAGAAGTGTCGAATGCCCATCTGCAGCGTCTGGACAGAGACACAACCAATACAGAAAAAATGAGACATCGTAGCTTTAAGGACCAGCGCAGTGCAATGCAACACTTGCACACAGGAGGGCAGTATAATCCTGCTGACCGATACGACATTAGCCGGAGAGAAGCCCGTATCCTCCCCGCAGTGCCTTTGATGGAGAAGGATTCCTACCAACTTGAACTAATTGACATTAAAAATCATCTTATTAAAAGCGAAGCAGGAGGCACATCAATATTAGACGGGCAGAGCTAATCTGTATGTACCTCTAGAGCTAAACCACCGACTCTAAAACACACAAAAATCAATCAAATCAAAGAGCTCTACATAATAATGCTGTTTTTAATCATAAATGTAGGTTTTCAAAAGTGATTCACACTGCATTGTATAATAAAGATGACTGTAAAGAAAATGTTGAAATGTAAAGGTACAGTAAAGTGTGTCATTTAAAAACGTTTATTTTGAACGAATCTTTCATGTGACTCGGGATGAACGAGTCGTCTCGGGGAGTGATTCGTTCAGTCGCGCATGCGCAACATTCTATTAAGTTCTGTGCTGGAATTCACCATTTTCAAGTCTTCGGGTTTTTGGAGTCGTTCGTTCATCTTATGGAGCTGTCACGTGATGAACGCGAAGACTCCAGAGATGAACTAAACAATTTTTTGTTCGGCTCACACTCCATTGGTTGAGCTTACGGGGCTGTCACGTGATGAACCAACGACTCAAACCAAACGACTCAAGAAAACTTGTCAGATAAGAGGTGAGGTGAGCTAATCATAGACTAAAGACCCAGGTAAACAGTGAATTAATCTTTTCTGTTTCTTATAGCATTATAGTTTTGTCTTGTTTGTAGTGTGATCAACGTTTGTGTAAGCAGTAGATGTGTTAGGGAAGTAACACCTACATTTGTATTATATTTTACTAAAATGAACGAAATGACTCGAAAAAAGATTCGTTCATTTTGCTGAACGAGACTCAGAGGTCCCAGTTGGTAAAATGATCTGAACTTCTCATCACTAGCGCTACCTTTTTTTTTTTTTTTTTGATTGAAAACTGGCTGCAGGCAACATTAGAGGCGGGACATTCTCATTCTACAGAGTGCTTGATTGGATGAAATCCTGCAGTTCAGGATGAGTCATCTAAATGTTTGGTTAATTTTCCTGGAAAAGAAAGACTGTAAATTTTAAATGTATACATTGGATAATAGATCATTTTAGCAGTAGAATTGGATATATACAGTGTTTTTGATGTTTTTGAAAGACGTCTCTTATAATTGTTTGACCATATTTCAAATGTAATGCATTGCTGTGATGCAAATATATCCACGATACCAGAGATAAATAATTCATTTATTTAATAATAATGAATTAATTAATAATTTATTAAAACAAATATAAATAATAATTCTTAAAACAAATATACAGATTTAACTGATATTACTTATGATTTTATTTATTAATATTTAATTAAAATAAGTTTAGTAAAATTACTAAAAATGAAATAAATGGAAGCTAAACAGACATATTAAAAACAAAAACAAAAATATTAAAAATGACAAAAGCACATAAAACTAATACAACTTAAAATAAAATAAAATGAAAACTGAAAATATGAAGATAACATTTATTTAAAAACAAATAAATATAATAACGTTTATTTTTGGGTGAACTATAATACATAACACAATTAACAAAACTTAAAGAAAAAATAAAATTAAAATATGACAATAAAATTAATTAAAAAATAAAATTATATATTTTTGGGTGAACTATATTAAATCAATTAAAATGACAAATGCGCATAACAAAATTAAAATGAATACTGAAAAATTGACAATAAAATTATATTAATCATTTCATCATTTTATTATTCCATTTAATCATATAATCATTTATAATAATCATTATAGTCATTTATATATTCGTTTTATTGATTCATTAATTGATTAGTCATTTATATTATATTATAGTTGTTTTTTTATATATTTTTTCCATTGTTGTTTAATCTTATGACTGCGTAGCTTCAAGGGCTGTTTGTCTTCATGAATAAGAGATACAAGGGAATGTTTATAGAAACTCAAGGTTTATGGGATGTTGTTGTGAACCAGTTTGGTATAACAATACTTGTTGAATATGTGTTCTTCAAACGAAGTCTGAGCACTGAGACATACGCAACTAAGACTATTCAATAAACTCTGCTCCTTTTTACCATCATACTTCGTCTCCTGCTTCTGCTCTTCACTTTCATTGGCTTTTTCCTCAGGCAACTTACTGGCTGATAGAAGACTGTTAATAGTGTTTTGGGTATTTCGGGTACCAAACAAGACCTCCTGTTAACAGGGTTTGGGTATTAGACCTCTCTGCTGACGAGTTGTTCTGATACTGGACAAACTGATATTTTCTGACGGGATCTGGCGTCCGGGGCTGGATCTTCATTGTCTAGGCATGGAGACAGCGATCTAACAGATGCAAAGATTATTTTTAGCAGCCCTTATGATAATAAATGGCTTTAGGACAAATAAAACCTAAGAAATTAACCACATGGTATTTGTGGTAAAACTCTGGTTATACAAACGGTAAACAATCCACCAAAAACCATGGTTCATTTCCGTAAAGAAGTCTCCACTGTCACATGATCCTTCAGAAATCATTTTAATATGCTGATTTGCTGCTCAAAAACATTTATTTTTTAAAAGCATTTATAAAAAAGCTTAATTATTTTATGTAGAAACAGTGGTAGACTTTTTAAAGTATTCTTGATGAATTCTTGATGCTCTTAAATAATTTCAGTAACTTTCTGTAGTAGCACAGTCAACCTTAACTGAACTATCTAAATGTTTATTTACCTGAAAAATGTAAACATTAAGACTCAAAACTGCCAGTTGTTTGAGCTATCTAAGCAGTTCTGCATAGCAACAGCAGCTCAGCCAATAAGGCGAGTCTGGGGCGGAGCTATACGTTTGTCAACCAATAGAAAATGGGGGAAACCTTTTGAAAACAGTCACTAGTTTTGCATTTGTTCAGTGCAGATATTAAACACTTCACCTTTAATGACCTGAACACTCCTCACAGAGAATCTCTTACACCATACTGTTAACAAAAACAGCGACTCTAAAAATGAAAAAAAAAAAAAAAGAAAAACACATGAATAAACATCTAACTCTTTCATCTGTGTGTTTAGACCGCAGGGCATGAGGCCTGCATCTTGGCAGAGAAACTTTTCGACTGCTGCACAGCTCTAGCAAACTCTTTTTCGGGTACCTCGTGTTCTCAAAAGCGATGAGAAAGCAGGTGAAGCCTGGTTCACTGTGTGTATTTTACTGATCCACGAGCGCGAATCCAATCCTGTAAATCTTTGTAAGGCCGCTGCGTACTGCCAGCAGCATTCTGGGAAATAACACATCCTATTAGCTCTGTTTCAGACATGTTCACTTGTCGGATCGATTCAAAAGCGAGTGTATCTCGCGTAGGTTTTATCCAGCTCACAATGCGTCGTCCTCGTGTTCTCGTCCTTCTGCGAGCCTCTGATGCCACAAGAGCACCGAGATTTGAAATGGAAATGAGGAATAATCTTTTCTGCTCAGGCAATGGTAATTTTCCCCCCTGAAATTAAGAGATGGGGGAAAAAAAAACACGCCCTGCTGCAAGCTTAACACGTTCGGGAGCACTGAGAAATCTGTGTTGTAGGAGGAAGGGATAGTCTGGCCTTTCTTCCTCTGGATGTCAGCCGTCAGCCGATCAGCACGCTCCAGAAGTGTCATTTACTTTGGAAATCTTCTGAGGATTGGAGCAGATCTAACGCACACCTCTGTCAGCACCGGAGATAATGACACGAGATAAGTTAGTGAAGGTACAGAGCCGAATCGATGTGTGAGAACTGAAGCCCCTCTGCCGCTGATCACTAAAGCAAACATCACTTACTCATATCAGCCTGTCAGACTTAAAGGGGCTCTGTGGAAATGATAAACATTTGAGCTCTCTATTGGCGCTTTCATATGAAGAACGACAGGATGGTGTCAGCGCCGTGATCTCAGGAGCTTTGTTTGATTGGATAAAACGTCGAGTAATTAATTAAAGGAAATTGTAATTTGGTAATACATGACAGGCTGGAGATTTGGAGGTTTAATTGATTGGCACAAAGATTTTGTGTCGGAGATTTAGGAAAGGACCCCATGAAATTAGGGTGACCACCTCGACAAATATCAACGCCTGGTCAGGACTAGGGCTGAAACGATTAGTCGACATTATTAATAACATCGACAATAAAAAATGGTGGACAAATATTTTTGTGGTCGAGTCATTTGAGCTCACATGTGACCCCTGGACCACAAAACCAGTCTTAAGTAGCACAGGTATATTTGTAGCAATAGCCAAAAATACATTGTATGGGTCAAAATGATAGATTTTTCTTTTATGCCAAAAATCAATGGGAGATTAAGTAAAGATCATGTTCCATGAAGATAATTTTGACATTTACTACGGTAAATATATCAAAGCATAATATTTATTTAGTATTGAGCCATATCACACTCGTAGACTTGAGATATGGCTGTATATCGGCACTGCTGTGATTCAGACGTAGGTAATTGTTTACACAACAGTTTGACGGCATGAGTATGTAAATAAACAAAATAACAACGGAGTGTCTTTAAAGGAGAAGTCCACCTCCAGAACAACAATTTACAGATGATGTACTCACCCCCTTGTCATCCAAGATGTTCATGTCTTTCTTTCTTCAGTCGTAAAGAAATTATGTTTTTTTGAGAAAAACATTTCAGGATTTTTCTCCATATAATGGACTGATATGATGCCCCGAGTTTGAACTTCCAAAATGCAGTTTAAATGCGGCTTCAAATGATCCCAGCCGAGGAAGAAGGGTCTTATCTAGCAAAACGATCGGTTATTTTCATAAAAATAATACAATTTATATACTTTTTAATGTCAAACGCTTGTCTTGTCTTACTCTCCCTGAACTCTGTGTATTCTAGCTCAAGACAGAGAATAACTCTCGTATTTTCTTGCATGGCTTCTGAAGACTTTGAATGCAACACAACTTGTTTGTAATACTTTTATAGCACTTTGGTCAGTTTTTGCAATAAATACCTTTGAAGTGGGTAGGTTTAGGGTAGCAGTGGGGTTGCTACAAAATATCTATGAAGGTATAAATGTATATAAAATTGTTTGTATTTTTAAAAATGCATGCAAACCATTAAATGCATTTTGATCTGACGCATGAGGCATACAACTAAATGGAGTATCCTGCACGTCAAAAAGTGGTACACTGAGCGTTAAAAAGTGACGCCAAATGGGTTCTGACCAAGCGTCAATACAGTATGTGATGAGTTAGGAGTGAGAATGTACTGTCATATTGCTCTGTTGCAAATCTGATTTCGCTGGGGACAATGTTGGACATGTGTGAAAGAGACAAATTTACTACTATTGTATTATGATTGATTTACATTAGTTGTAAAGCTTTATTACATTTTTTTGTATCACCAATAAGCTTTGTGACTGGCACTCAGTTTGGTTAGGTAATTTACGCTCCAGAATCTATTCAATCTATTAAATATAATGAACTACATAACAGGCCAGTAGGTAAAAATCACATTCTATACTAAAATTAATTTCCTAGTAGCAACCAGTTTATTTTCCTTTATCAGACTATGCAAACGTTAAAGTGCCCCTATTGTGCCATTTCAAATATTGCCTTTCATGCAGTGATCAGCTGGTTCCTTCATCCCATCATCCCAAGTGTCTAAGTCAACTGGGCTTGATGATATTGCAGCTAGATTTTAAAGAGATGCTGCAGATATTATAGCTCCAACATTTATTGTTACATTTATTGTTAATCTTTCTCTGGAAAAGGGTATAGTCCCATCTGACATGAAGTTAGCCAAAATCATTCCATTATTCAAATAAGTAAATTGATGGAAATTACCGTCTAATCTCCATTCTTAAAGGGGTCATCAGATGTCCATTTTCCACAAGTTGATATGATTCTTTAGGGTCTTAATGAAAAGTCTATAATATACTTTGGTTAAAAATTCTCAATGGTAGTGTACAGAGGCGAACCAAGGTGAAGTGGGGGCCCCAGGCAAAATGAATAGATGAGGCCCTTCTAAAAGATTATTTCGTTAATATATCTTTGTTACCTAAATATACATTTATACAACATAAAAAAGTAGTCAAAACACATAATATAACATAAATAGTTTATTTTTTTAAACAAAGTGCATATTCTTTGACAAAATATTAATCTAAAATCTTAAAGATACAGAACAATCTTTCTATTTATAGAAATATATGGCAATCATCTTAATTTATTATTTATTATTAGTTTATCAACTGGCTATGTTAACTAATTTTCTAGAGTTGTAAAGTAAATGTATTGATATAGTAACACTATATCTAACATGCTGAGCTTACCATTTTCACTGTCAGAAGGATGGACTGGGGTATCTCCCTGAGGTGGTGGTGGTGACAGGAACTTAAGCAATGCTCCTGAATGCAGAAATATATGATTAGCATTTTAATTTAATCGTTTTAATTTAATTTACAGTTTATTAACTATTAGTTCATTGTTAGTTGACAACTAATTATGTTAACTCAACTATTTTAATGTAGAAGAGCTAAATAAAAATGTCAACTAAGTAAATGTAATGATATTTATTTTAATTGTTTTGTGAGCTCTCCACTGGCAGCAAAACACAGTACCAAAACTTGCCAAGTGGTGATGTTCACCTCATTAACATTATCACCTATTGCAGCCTATTAATACCTGAATACATGCTGCATGCTACAGTACGTGTAACCCTAGCTAGTAACCCTATTAGAAATTAGACAATCTAGAAAATTATTAAACGAAAATAAGCTGGAACAACAAAAACACTGGTTTGTCATATAATTATCATTAAGTCATCAATGATCATTATCTCCATCACTTAACTTACCGCTGTCATGTTTCCTCTTTTCCTCCTCTTCTTGTTTTTTTTTCCGCTTTTGGCTGCCAGATGGATAAGTCCTTTTCATTTTTAAAAAAGCCTGCTGCTGTGCCAGTTTGAAAACCGCGGCTGACGCATCACGAAGAAAAAGCAAGCACATCCAGCGTAACGCGAGAGGGAGCCCTCTAGGGGGATGCGGATATATTGCTCCATGTTGCGTGTATGTTTTTTTAATAATAATTTAATAATAAAATTTTTAATAATGACATTTCAGATTGTTCAAATGGTCAGCTGTCGGGGCCCCCTCAAAATGCGGGGCCCCAGGCAATTGCCTGTCTTGCCTGCCCTATTGCTACGCCTCTGGTAGTGTAAAACAACACCCTTTTTACCTTGTCAAAATCAGCTCTGCAAAAATCATCTCATTCTGGTCGAGGCTGCTTTAAATGTTAATGAGCTCTGATCGCCCCGCCCCTCTCTTCTCTCTGTGGAAAGAGGGAGCCTGTTTACTTTAGCCGCATTTAGCCGCTAAACTTGCTAACTAGCACTTTATTAGGAAAGGTGATTGCAAAGATTCATAAAAAAATACTTATGCTCACTTCTGCTGTAAGTGAAGCTGGATCACGAATGATTTGTGCGAAAATAGATGGATATATGTAGATCGGGAGGTGCATTCTCTTCACAAACAAACGTAATCTACTGCATCTTCAGCAGCTCAGATGTTGGGAGTAAATGACAACCACTATGTTCATTATTACATCCAGCAACACAACACCTCAATCGCTCAATCGGAGATATTCTTGTCTAACTTACATCCCTGCTCTGGCATCCAAACAAAAGAGGTCGGACTGTTACAGCTGATCTGAGGTAAAACGCTCATGTCAATCAACTATCGTGGGAGCGGCCTCTGTGGGTGTGACGCAACAACGACAGGCATCTCAGAACGGCTCGATTTAAAAAAGCGGATATTATTTTTACAGATTAATTAAAAACCACTGCATGGATTTTTATCATTATAGGGTAGATTTGTACGTACACTGACAACACACATTAATGTTCAAATAACATGTAAAAGTGAACTTAGCATCCGATGACCCCTTTAATGAAGCCTAAAAAGATGTTCGAATATTGCCTTTCATGCAATGTATAATGTAGCTCTATGTGAACGCAAACGATCTACAAAGTTGTAAAGCCGAAAGTGCATGATGAATAAAGTTATTGTCTCCCAAAAGAAAGAATCCAAACAGTGTAAACGAGTCTTCACAGGGAAACACATTTGCATAAGGCGTTGCATAAGGCCTATGCGCTATGTTGGCCAGCCGTGAACAACTTGACCTGCCCTCAAACGTCACTTTACTGACGACTGTTTCTCTAATCTTGGGGAGTGCAACGTGGGATTCACAAAACGCTTGCTTTTGAAGGATAGCTCAGTACCTATTTTATTTGGACCAGCTGGTTCCATTGAATCACAGCCTGTATGTATGATAAATGATAGATGTTTATATTTTCCGTTGAGCATTCAGAATACATGACTATGGCCGTTTCTCAGTATGCGTTCTTGCATCCTTGTGTTCTCACTCTATGTCACCATTAACCGTTGAAGTTCAATTCCAATATTTAAGAACGCAAGTACAGAGGACACATGACAAATTTTTTTTGTGATGTTACTGTGCATTGCATGCTGCTTTCTCGCTCCTTATAACCTGCTGGGCGTGTCAATTGAGCAGCAAGAACACAGCGCATCTCAATTCTCACAAAGACACTTCCTGTGTTCTCGCGTCCTTCCGAGTTTGTTCTTTCAAGAAAGCCTGGCAATACCGGTCTTCACGAGAACACACGTCTGTTCTTTGCATTCTTGAAATTGAGAAACAGTCAATGACAATGGGTGTATTGTTTCTGACTTGCGCAGTAGACAGATCACACCAGACTGGGCCATCTGGCCAATCAGAGCAGAGTAGGCTCACAGAAAGGAGGGGTTTTTTTTGACCTTGCATGCATGTGTTGTAGGAGTCTCCCAAAACAATGCCATTAGGCATCTGGCAGGTTTGTTTAGGATGTTCTCATCAAGTGTCTTTAGATGAAGTCCTGGCTGGTGTAGCAACTTTTGATGAGGTCTACACTGGTTCATTCATGGTTCATCCAGGTTCAAGTGTCAAGTCAACTAGGCTGGATGATATTCCAGCTAGATTTTAAAGAGATGCTGCAGATGTTATAGCTCAGCTATTACATGTAGTGTTAATCTTCCATTGGAAAAGGGTATAGTCCCATCTGACATGAAGTTAGCAAAAATCATTCCATTATTCAAATAAGTCAGTTGATACGATCCTGTAAATTACCATCCATCAATTCTTAATAAGGCTTCAAAAATGTTAGAAAATAAATGTGTATAAATAGGTGTATGAGTATGTATGCAAGAGTACATTAATTTATGATTTCCATTACATGATCTCTTTCAACTGCTACTTTTTTACTTTAACAGATTTTAGAAAGAAGCAGATTGATTAAGGTAAAATGTGCGGTATGGTACTTTTGGATCTCCAAAAAGCCTTTGACTAGTAAATCGTTCAATACTCCTAAATAAATTAAGTGTTATGGGTTTTTCAAGTAAAGTGATAGCCTGGTTGAACTCGTGTTTAACTGGGAGGGTAGAAATTGATGGGGTTCTTTCTGAGGAAAGTGTTTTAGGCCATCTTTTGTTTCTGTCATACATTAATGACATTCAAGCAGTTTGCGATTGTAATTTGTTTTTATATGCTGATGATTCTGCTTTATGGATGTTGGTAGGATACAAGTGTATTTTCTAGTAAGATTTTAAACGTATTTTTTTTAGACCATATTACTTTTAAAAAGTGTTCAAAATAGATAAAAATGCAATTCAGTGCACCTCTGCAATGATGAATGTTTTACATTTCTGCTTCATTCAGCTGAACTTATGAAATATTTCATTTACATTTATTTATTTATTTGATAATTATTCCTATAATAAGTAGGATAATGTTGAGTTATAAAATAAACATTTTTCTTCATAGATTATGCATTATTTATTTTCTGTATCATTCAATGATCTCTTATTTCCCAATGATATAAGTTTGATAATGCAGTTGTAAAACAAAATTTAAAAAAATTATAAATTGTGCATTATGTTTTTAACGTATCACTTAATAATCTTCACTTCCCAACAGTGCAAGTGAGATAAAGTACAGTTAAAAAAATAAATATATATAAATATATAAATATATATATATATATATATACAGATACATTAAGCCTTATTTATTCACTGTATCACTTAATAATCTTCATTTCCCAAAACTAAAACATTTGGGTGAAATCTAAATGTAACATACAACCACAAAAATCAAATTAACACAAGCATACGCCATTGTCATTTACATGGCATGGATAACACCATGAAACGGCTCAAATTTATGAGATCGAAAAGTGACACCGCCAACCATGAATTTATTACATGCTTCTAATCCGGTAAAAAGGATTGAACTGATATAGGAATTATGCAAATAAATATTAATTTGTTAATATTAAAACCAAATGATCCAGTTCTGTTTTGGGTGACCTCTGAAGATTTCTTGCACTCTACACCATTGTTCATTTTTCTTTACATTTTCAATTCAAATCCTGCTCACCTCTGTAACAGCAAAGACTCTCTTTCCGCATGGCACCACCTTGTACCACTTGTCATGCAGCATGTCCATGTAGCCGTCTGACTTGTAACGGCTGATGAATTCAGATATGTTGGAGGTGAGTGGTGAGTTCTGGGGCAGTCCGATCCCATAACCTGAGGGGAGGAAAAACCACTCAGTCAGTCCAAGTCATCAAAACATCACCAGAACAAACAGAACGTGCTACAAAGCTTCATTAAACTGTCTGTCTCTGAATCACTAATAGAGTTTCTAACAGTTTCTTTAGGAAACAATCATTACGTGCCCACTGAGCTGAAATAATGGAGGGACGAGGGAAACAAATACATGACAAACAGCAAATGTTCGCAAATTTTATGTTTTGACAAGCTGCGTCAATAAATGGCAACTGAATCATGTTAATCTTACTGGAGTTAGCGCAACACGCTACTCTACATCACAGCTTTTCACTAAAAGCCTCTCAGAGTCTGGAAGGTATTATTTTTCCACCATCTCATTTTCATCACTTCTTTAAAATCTCAAACAAAACATGCAAAATAGATTTTACAAATAAAAGGACATTTAGGAAAACTATGAATCAAATCACAGTTCTTAAAGGGCCAGTTCACCCCAAAATGAAAATTACCCCATTATTTACTCACCCTCAAGCCATCATAGGTGTTTATGGCAGGTGTATCCCGGCTCTTCCACGCTTTATAATGGCTGTTGAGATTTTGAAGTCCAATAAAGTGCATCCATCCATCATAAAAGTGCTCCACACAGCTCCAGGGGGTTTATAATGTTACTTCTCAGCTTACGCTACGCATACATCCTACGTCATCCGCTGGAACGCCACTCTCTCGTGAACGCGTGTATGAAAGTTAGCTAGAGATTACGGTTTAGAAAGTTTTAAATATAGATATTTTTCTTACACAAACGCATTGATTCGCTTCAGAAGGCCTTTATTAACCCCCCAGAACCACACTGAGTACTTTTTATGATGGATGGATGCACTTTATTGGACTATTGAATCTCAACACCCATTCACTGCCATTATAAGGCTTAGAAGAGTCAGGACATTTTTGTAATATAACTCCGATTGTATTTATCTGAAAGAAGAAGGTCATATACGCCTAGGATAGCTTGAGGGTGAGTAAATCATGAAGTAATTTCCATTTTTGGGTGAACTATTCCTTTAAACTGTCAGAAAATGGATATTTGACTTCATAAATGTGGATAAAAATGGACATAGATGAAATGATTGCATATATAATGTAATGGCAAAAGGAGTGTATCACTTGGGACCGTCCTATAGGTGAGTTATGATGTGGGCAGGGTTTAAAAAGTCCTATCTTTCATATATCATTTCATAGACCTGTGTTCCTAGACAAGCATGAGTTTCACTCAATTATCACACAAGTGGGAGACGAATTGACACAGGAAATTGGACGACAGGCATATGATAATTAACACGGTCAGGAGTCCTGCACGAGCCCAGAGGAGTCTGATTACGCTGAACCTCAATTACTGTTTTAGCCCAGATAGCCAACGAAGGGTCAGGCCTGGAAATGGAGAAATTATAGCTAGGACAAAATATAGGGAAAAATCAACTAGGCGTAAATATAGCCTAATACTTGGTCCAATTCGTGGGCTGTTTTCCCTCCAGCTCTCTGCAGTAAATCTGTCACTCAGCAGCCCCCACTGGCCCCTTAGTGGCTGACAGATCACAGATATTCAAATGCTGACATCTACGCATTTCATCACTGCCAAACTGTAACATACACACACACAAACACTAATACCACTGTAGCTCTGCATTTCAGCATTAAATGTAGACTTATATATTAAAGAGATAGTTCACCCAAAAATGAAAATTTTATCATTAATTATCACCCTCACTTCGTTCCAAACCCGTAAGACCTAAGATATTTTTGCTGAAATCCGAGAGCTTTCTGACCTTGCATAGACAGCAACGCAACTGACACGTTCAAGGCCCAGAAAGGTAGTGAGGACATTGATAAAATAGTTACTTAACTTACTTTAATTAAAACGCAGCAATAGTAATTATAGTAATAACAAATATAGTTGCAAGCATTAATTACGGACCATTACGGGTCAAGCACTAGACAAGCAAGGCAGCAAGCATCACAGTAACTAAAGCAATTTTAATATTTTAGTTAAAACGGGTGAAAAATCATATAAACAACCACTACTAATATGATTTAATGGGTTATCACTTTTGGACAATAGGTGGCGCTGTTATCAAATCGATGTGGTGTGTTCAGTGTGAGGTGACAATGACATACACAAAGTTTTGATCAATATGTTTTGCAGAGATAAAGCCTCAGACATTTTGGCATCATGTCTCAAATTTGTTGCATTGCTATACAAAAAGAGTTTCATCTGTTGACACAAAATCCATAACTTTGTGTCAGCACAGTCTGAAGATGACCTGACTTGATTTTGGTGAAAATCGGACGAACGATCATGGAGGAGTTCGAAAAAGTAGGTTTTCAACATAAATTAAAGTGGTGGACAGGAAGTTTGGCTGACTATGGTAAAATCTGTTGATGTGTTAAGCGAAAACTGTTTTGTATATCAACACGAAATCCATAACTTTTTGCCAGCATGGTCTGAAGATGATATGAGTCAAATTTGGTGAAAATCGGAGCAACAGTCTAGGAGGAGATCAAAAAAGTAGGTTTTCAAAATTAATCAAAATGGTGGATAGGAAATTCTGCCAATTTAATCAAATGTTATCAGCATTTTTTGAATTACTTTATAAATTTTGGCCACAAGGTGGCACTGCCCCCAAACATTTTAGTACCGTCAGGGCATGGTGCCCAAGACACATACCGAGTTTTGTAACAATACGCCAATGCGTTCGTAAAATATAGCATTTTACAATAAAATGGTTCAACTTGAATCTATGCTCCTCTGAATCTAAAGAGACCAGTTTTGTGATTTTTGGCCAAACCGTTCAGAAGTTCTAAGCATAAATAGCCATTTTTCTTATCTCCTGACCACTAGGCAGCACAGCACCGAAACACTGCGGGTAGCCTCAGGTCATGCTTGTTATAACACACACCAAGTTTGGTCTCAATACACCAAACCATTGTGGAGAAATTTGTTTGTGTGTTAATCAAGAATGGTTTAGCATTTTGATCAACTTTAATTCCGTAACTTTTTGCCAGCATGGTTTGAAGATGATCTGAGCCAACCAAACCGTCTAGGACGAGTTCGAAAAAGTAGGTTTTACAAACTATTAAAAATTGCAAAAAAAAAAAAAAAGAAAAGAAAACGAAATCTTATGATTTTTTAAATTCTGGTGATGATTTGATTCAGCATGAGCCAAGGAATCAGAGAAAACAAGAATTTTATTCTAGACCTTATGGTTCAAAAAGTTATTAGCATAAACATGAGTGAAACTTTGGACAAGTGGTGGTGGTAGAGAGCTTGAGTTAGAGACTCCAATCTTGCTGTGGTTAATGTTGTGACTGACCTCTATCTGTGTGCCAAATTTCACAACTTTCCCGCAAGCGGTTCTATGGGCTGCCATAGACTCAAGAGTGGAAGTTGAAATGTAAGAAGAATAATAAAACGAACGCCAACGGATACAATAGGTGGCTTCGCACCTTTGGTGCTTGGCCCCTATTAATATAGTATCTAAAAGAAGTATTAACTCATGCAGTGGTGATTATGACAAATTTATCTTTAGACTTTTTTTCCCTTAAAACTAGACAAAAATACTGATTAAGGAAATGATTTTGTGCAGCGTATCTGAGATATAATGTTTAAATATCTCCAGTGCCTCTCTGCAGTCATAAATGCTGAGCAATTTCGTGAGTGTGACAAATAATTTTGCACCATTTAAGGGCAGAACTGAAGGGCAAGACCTGTCTGTTAAATTACAGCAGATGCATGAGAGTATGCTTATTAATCCATTAAAAAAAACATGCATAACATCGTCCAGCACGGACACAGAGGTATAATACGTGCTGAGGGGGAAAGAACAGACATGAGACATGAGACAACAGGCATATGATAATTAACACGACACGAGTGGGGCATGAGCTCAATTAGCCTGGGCGCCCAGTTCGGGGTTTGGCCTGGGAAATGAAAATATCACAGACTGGACCACAATTACTTTACCGAGTGCTCTCTCTTTCCTCCAGCGCACCTTTCAGTGCCGCCTTCAGGAAAGATCTGTGCTTCCTGTAGGCAGCTCAGGAAAACAGCCCAGGTTTGCATTTAAATTGGCTTCCCCACTAAAATGCATGACAGCAGGAGAGATCTCTGCCAAGTTGACTTCTTACTTTTTCTCCCCTTGTCAGTTATGGATTTGTTAATACATTCCAAAAAAAATGCAAATGTGAAGTTTGAATACATCCACCCAATTTGTCTCTCATTTCTTCTCTTTATTCCCTTCAAGCACAGTTTCTACCTCCTGATGGCAGTCCAGATTTCTAATGACAGTCATTTTGGTCAGTGAATAACATAACGCAGCAGTTTCTCTGCATCCAGGGAGAAAACATACACTATTCTGAAGCTACTTTTGCAATTTCCAGTGTTCCAGTAAGTATTTGTTTAATGCTAAATGGTTTAGCGTAATTATCGAATCACAAAGAATGCTTTATAATTACATAAATATTGGTCTGATGCGCTGCATGTTTCAGACTGAGGCGCTGCGATCTTTTCATGGTTTACAGTAAATGCTGCTCCATATGAACTGCTGTGAGTCACTTATAATGTGAATTTAATAATGCAACAAGCTCATAATACTGTAATGAGAATTCGTTATGAATTTGTTGTCAACAAAAGAGAAGCATTTAAAAAAAAGCTTCAATGCGTTTTCTGCCAATATAAAAATTCTATGGTTTAATGTTGCAAAGCAAAGAAAAAAATATTAGTATTTTAATTGTAGTGTTATAAAGGGGGCAAGTACAACAGAAGTGAAATGAAGAGCTAATGAGCTGTATTTAATTACTCAGTAAAGACCAGTGTTGACCAATGCTGTTCCTGGAGAGCTACCTTCCTGCAAACTTCAGTTTCAACCCTGTTTCAACACACCTGTCTGTCATTAAGTAGCCCTTAACACCTTCATTAGCTGCTTCAGGTGTGTTTGATTAGGGTTGAAGCTGAAGAATTTTATTTCAAAACTCAAAGTGGCCGACGTCCAAAAAAGGCCGACATAAAATTGGAAATCGCTCAATTTAGCATCCCATTTTGAATCTTACAAGACTAATCTCATGATTTTTGGTCAAACTGGTCAGAAGTTAAAAGCAAAAATGTCAATTTTTAATATCTTTCGACCAGTAGGTGGTGCTGTTCCAAAACTATGCATGTGCCCTCAGGTTATGCTTGTTATAACACATATCAAGTTTGGTCAGAATCCATTAAATTGTTGCGGAGATATAGCCTCATCCTTTTTTTGCACAAACTTTGTTCATTAAGGTGCTTTATCAAAATGGTTTGGTATATCAAAAAACTTTTGATAACTTTTTGCCAGAATGCTCTAAAGATGATCTGAGTCAGTTTTGGTGAAAATTGGACAAACTGTCTAGGACTAGTTTGAAAAAGTATAAGTACTTTGGAAAATTAAAAAATGCAAAAAATTTTGACCGTACAATTGCATTCAACTCGGTATGAGCCAAGGATAAAAAATTTTTTTAGACCATACAGTTCAAAAGTTACTAGAATAAACATGAGTGCAAATTTGGCCTGTTGGTGGTGCTAGAGAGTTTGAGTTAGGGACTCCAAATTTTCTGTGGTTAATGATGAGACCGTTCTCTATTTGTGTGCCAAATTTCATAACTTCCAAAGTGATTCTAAAAGATTCATAATGATACATTAAAGCATTTGAAAAAATATGGCATTTTATTACAAAATCCAAAATGCTCTACGTTCAAAATGGTTGACATAAGAAAATTTGGTATTGTTTGATTTGGTTCAATATCAAACGTCAAATGTTTACATCTTTTGACCAGTAGGTGGCGCTGTGCTGAAACTACTCATTTGCCCTCAGGTCATGCTGGGTATAACACGTACCAAGTCTGGTCTGAATCTGCTAAAGCATTACGAAGATACAGTGCCCTCCACTAATATTGGCACCCTTGGTAAATATGAGCAAAGGTGGCTGTAAGAATAAATCTGCATTGTTTATCCTTTTAATCTTTCATTCAAAAAATTTACAATATTCTAACCTATCATTTAAGTAAAACCATGGAAAGCAGGGGGAAAATCTCTTTATGAAATAAACGTTTTTCTGTAGTTCAAGCTGACCACAATTATTGGCACCCAATTATTGCAATGTCCTTTATTCAAGATAACAGCTCTGTGTTTTCTTCTTTAATGCCTGAAGAGTTTGGAGAACACCTGACAAGAGATCAGAGACCATTCCTTCATACAGAAACTCTTCAGATCCTTTAGTTCCCCTTCAGTCGTTTCACTACGACGTTACATATGGGAACTCGCTTGAGAGTCCAATCATCTCCAAGCCTTATTCAAAAGGCCAATGAACATTCATGAACATTGGCGAGTGGTATTTGCATACCGAGCCACTCCCCCGTACATACGGGTATATAAGATGGCGGCGTGCAACCACTCATTCAGACTTTTGCTTTTGGAGCCTCGTCTTCTGAGCCATTTAAAAAAAAAAAAAAAGAAAAGAGTTCCTGAGTTCACACTCTCTCTGCTGGCGTGCTGCCGAGCTACTAAAAGAGCTTCATCTAAAAGAGCGTTCGGCAGCCGCCAGCCTAATCCTGCGGGCTGCCGTTTTCACGGCATTCAAGCCTCCCGCACTCCAGCGAGCCCCGCCCGTTTGAGAGCACAGTTGTGCCGCGGTTTCTCCCTGGGCGGACCGGGATTTCAAAAGAGTGAATTTCTCGCGGCTGTCGAGGACATCTTCCCGGTATGTATCTCCGGCCGTGCGCTTCCGGGTGCGGTAGTTTCCTCGCCTCTTTGGACGGACATGATCGCTGTCTCACGTGCCTGGGCCGAGAGCACGCTGAGGCAGCGTTCACGGATGGTACGTGCGTTCATTGCGAACGTATGTCCATGGCTGCGTTAAAGTCCCGCCGCTCATTCATGAGTAGGCACCCCTTGTTGTCTTCCCGCGGTAAGTCGTTGAGCCGTCAAGGTTTTTCGGCTGCTGCGGTGAGGCACTTGGGGGACATTCAGGTGACTGTGCAGAATGTTCCGTCGGCCCCCAAAGCCCCGCGGACTTCTGCGTCACCGCGCAGTCCCGTTGAGCTGCCAGAGCAGTATACCTCCCCGTACAGCGGGCTGGGTATCTCCTTTGGCGCTCCCCAGGAGATCGAGATGTCTGCTGCAGCATCAGAGGGAGAGTCTGACGATGAGGCTGACGACTCGGCGGGTCGGTACCCCTCTGCGGTTGCCGCCCCGTCTGAGACGGATGCTGAACTGTCGGCTATGCTCCTCCGAGCCGCCAAGGAGATCGGTCTGGAGGTGCCCAAAACACCTCCGGCCGATCCCTCTAGGCTGGATGATTGGTTTCTGGGGAGGGCTCCCGCGGCACCGCCGCGCTCTCCCCCAGTGCCTTTCTTCCCGGAGGTGCATGAGGAGCTGGTGAGGACTTGGCGAGCCCCGCACTCTTCTCGTCCACGTCCCAGCTCCTCTCCCCTCGCCTCTCTCGACGGCGGTGCAACCCGGGGTTATGAGGCGGTCCCTCAGGTCGAGCGCGCTGTCGCGGTGCATCTATGCCCGCCCGGCGCTGCCACCTGGCGGGATCGGCCCCATCTCCCCTCCAGGGCGTGTGAGTTCTCGTCCGCTCTCGCGGGCCGGACTTACCGCGCCGCTGGACAGGCTGCCACCGCCTTGCACGCCATGGCCACCTTACAGGTGTACCAGGCCAAGGTGTTGAAACACCTGCACGAGAGGGGTTCTGACCAGGGTGCAATGGAGGAACTCCGCGCCGCCACCGACTTCGCCCTCCGGGCTACGAAGGTGACGGCGCGTTCCCTTGGTCAGGTGATGTCCACCATAGTGGTCCAGGAGCGACATCTATGGCTGACCCTGGCCCAGATGGCAGATGTCGACAAATCACGGTTTCTCGACGCTCCTATCTCCCAGGGCGGCCTATTCGGCGACACCGTCGAGGACTTTGCCCAGCAGTTCTTGGCGGTTCAAAAGCAGACGGAGGCGATTAAACACATCCTGCCCCGCCGCGACATTCCAACCACGTCCGCAGGGCCCCAACCTCCGCCTGCTCGTCGCCGAGGGCGCCCTCCCGCGGCTTCCAAACAACCAGCTCCGTCCCCTGCTAAGGTACATGACACCAGATTGGCAGCCCGACGTCGAGCTGGCCGTGGGAGAGCGGCGCCGCCCGCGTCTCGGGGACCGGTCACCCGCAAAAGATCTGCGAAGCGTCCCTGACGCGGGCAACCCGGAGGTGGAGGGAATCGCTCTTTGGGGGATGACAACATCAACGTCCCCACTCCCGGTGGAGGGCCGGGAGCTGTCACAGAAAGAGTCAATTCTCTCACCTCCGGGGTTCAGGCCCCGAGTTCCATCTTTGAGCAGCGCCCAAGAAGTGTCTCCTCGGATTCGGACTCGGAGCCTGATGTCGCCAGCGCGGGAACCAGGGAAGAAGGTAAGCGCTGCCCAGTGCAGTCTGACTTTTCTCCAGGACGTTCTTCCTTCTGGGATCAGTCCCTTCCCCTTCCCCCCCCCAGGCTGCCCCACTGCGGTCACGTCGGTCAACGTCCCTTTGATACCCCTGGCGACCAGGCTGGGAGCCTGGCTTCAGCTTCCCAGCCCCTCGCGGTGGTTGATTCGGACGGTACGTCTCGGCTATGCGATTCAGTTCGCCAGGCGTCCGCCCAGGTACAGAGGCGTCCTTTCCACTTCTGTCCATTCGGACACACATGCCGCTGTGCTTCGTGCGGAGGTTGCAGTCCTACTGGCGAAGGACGCAATCGAGCCTGTCCCTCCAGCCGAGATGAAGTCAGGGTTTTACAGTCCTTACTTCATCGTGCCCAAAAAGAGCGGTGGGTTAAGACCCATCCTGGATCTTCTAGCTCTGAATCGGTCCCTTCTCAGGCTGCCGTTCAAGATGCTCACGACGAAGCGCATCCTAACATGCATTCGTCCCCAGGATTGGTTCGCAGCCATCGACCTGAAGGACGCGTACTTTCACGTCTCGGTCCTGCCTCGACACAGACCCTTCCTACGGTTTGCTTTCGAGGGTCGAGCGTATCAGTACAAAGTGCTTCCATTTGGCCTCTCCCTCTCTCCCCGCGTCTTTACGAAAGTCGCGGAGGCTGCCCTGTCCCCTCTTTGGCAGACGGGCATTCGCATCCTCAACTATCTCGACGACTGGCTTCTCATAGCTCACTCGCGAGATCTGTTGTGCGAACAGAGGGACTTGGTGCTCCGGCACCTCAGCCATCTGGGCCTTCAGGTCAACCGAGAGAAGAGCAAACTCTCCCCAGTGCAGAGGATCTCTTTTCTCGGTGTGGAGCTGGACTCAGTCAGTACGACAGCCCGCCTCACCAACGAGCGCGCAGTCAGTGCTGAAGTGTTTGGAGTTATTCAGACACAAAACAGCGGTCCCTCTCAAAACATTTCAGAGGCTCCTGGGGCATATGGCAGCCGCAGCCGCAGTGACGCCGCTCGGCCTGCTTCATATGAGACCGCTTCAGCGCTGGTTACACGATCGAGTCCCGAGATGGGCATGGCACCGTGGCACACTCCGGATTGGCGTTTCCCCGCAGTGTCGCCGCCTGTTCAGCCCGTGGTCAGACCCGGCCTTCCTTCAGGCCGGAAGTCCCCCTGGGACAAGTCTCCAGGCATCTTGTGGTATACACGGGTGCCTCTTCCACGGGTTGGGGTGCTGTATGCAACGGGCAAGCAGCATCGGGCTCCTGGACAGGACCTCGACTGCAATGGCATATCAATTGCCTAGAGTTGTTGACTGTGCTTCTGGCCCTTCGTCGCTTCCGACCGACGTTGCGTCACAAGCACGTGCTTGTTCGCACCGACAGCACAGCGACTGTAGCCTACATCAACCATCAGGGTGGTCTACGCTCCCGTCGCATGTCACAACTCGCCCGCCATCTGCTCCTATGGAGTCAAACGTGGCTGAAATCGCTACGTGCCGTTCACATTCCAGGAGAACTCAACCGTGCAGCCGACCAGCTCTCACGGCAGTCCACCCATCCTGGAGAATGGCGACTCCAGCCATAGACAGTCCAGCTGATTTGGAGCCATTTCGGGGAGGCCCAGATAGATCTGTTTGCTTCCCCCGAATCCTCCCACTGCCAGCGGTTCTACTCCCTCAACGAGGCTCCCAACAGCCTCGGCAGGGATGCACTGGCACACAGCTGGCCTCCGGGGCCCAAGTACGCCTTTCCCCCAGTGAGCCTCCTTGCACAGACACTGTGCAAGATCAGGGAGGACGAGGAGCAGGTTCTGCTGGTTGCGCCATACTGGCCCACCCGGACCTGGTTTCCAGAACTCATTTCCCTCGCGGCAGCCCCTCCCTGGAAAATCCCCTTGAGGAGAGACCTTCTTTCTCAGGGGATGGGCACAATTTGGCACCCGCGCCCCGACCTGTGGAACCTGCACGTCTGGTTCCTGGACGGGACGCGTTAGACCTCTCCGGCCTTCCACAGGCCGTGATAGAAACTATCACTCAGTCCAGAGCCCCCTCCACAAGGCAGGCTTATGCGCTGAGATGGGGTCTGTTCGTCGACTGGTGTTCCTCTCGCGGGGAGGACCCACAGAGATGTACGATTGCAGTAGTGCTTTCCTTCCTGCAGGAAAAGTTGGAGCGCAGGCTGTCCCCTTCAACTCTCAAAGTGTACGTTGCTGCCATTGCAGCGTACCACGATGCAGTGGATGGAACATCCCTAGGTAAGCACCAACTCATCGTGAGGTTCCTGAGGGGTGCGAGAAGGGTTAATCCCCCCAGGCCGCACCCCATACCCTCTTGGGACCTCTCCGTCGCCCTCCAGGGCCTGCGGGAGGCCCCATTTGAGCCACTTGCGTCGGTTGAGCTAAAATATCTGTCACTTAAGACAGCGCTCCTGACCGCACTGGCCTCCATCAAGAGGGTAGGGGACCTACAAGCTTTCTCTGTCGACGAAGCGTGCCTAGAATTCGGGCCCGGCGATTCTCACGTCATCCTGAGACCCCGGCCTGGTTATGTGCCCAAGGTTCCCACCACGCCTTTCCGCGATCAGGTGGTGAACCTGCAAGCTCTGCCCCTGGAGGAGGCAGACCCAGCCTCTGCGCTGCTGTGTCCAGTTCGCGCTCTGCGTATATACGTGGACCGCACTCGGCACTTCAGACGCACCGAGCAGCTCTTCGTCTGCTTTGGAGGTCAGCAGAAAGGGAATGCTGTCTCCAAACAGAGGTTGGCCCATTGGGTGGTAGATGCCATCTCCCTGTCGTACCAAAACCAGGGAGAGCCATGCCCCTTAGGTGTTCGTGCCCACTCCACACGGAGTGTTGCCTCATCCTATGCGTTGGCTCATGGCGCCTCACTAGCAGATATCTGTAGAGCTGCGGGTTGGGCGACACCTAATACCTTCGCCAGGTTCTACAACCTTCGCGTAGAGGCCGTATCCTCCCGTGTCTTAACATAGACATCACAGGCGAGCGGGAGTCCGGCTGGTGTCGGCTTGCTGCGCCATTCCTAATGGATCCGTGCGCTATTTCCCTCAGTTGTTCCCTCCGGCGAACCTGGGTCCTCCATGCCCCGCAGTCAGGCCTAGTGCGGAGTAGTGCTTGTCTGTGCTCCGGTTGGGTCTCCTTCGCCCAGCAGGTTGTGGCAACATGTTTCAGTATTTTTCCACGGTCAGCCAGAAGGCCGATGTTTCCCTCATATATCCCTAAAATCTATGGATATATTGAATTTCTTGTGTTCCACATGTAGAGATTTCATGTGCTCCGCCCCCCCAACTCCTGCTTCAGTACAACTGGCATCCCTGTGGGGCCCCCTATTGGCCCCCAGGGCGTTGGGAAGGTTACGCTCATATCCGTCTGCTGACACGTCCGCCTGTCGGCACGCGGTGTGTTGCGTAACGCGACGTCTGGTTCGTGGCCTGTTCCATGGGTCTGTTCCCATATGTAACGTCGTAGTGAAACGACTGAAGGGGAACGTCTAGGTTACGTACGTAACCCTCGTTCCCTGAAGGAGGGAACGGAGACGTTACATCCCCTGCCACGACCTGACGTCGCGCTGACGCCGGGCTGCAGCTCGGCTCCTCAGCAAAAGCCTGAATGAGTGGTTGCACGCCGCCATCTTATATACCCGTATGTACGGGGGAGTGGCTCGGCATGCAAATACCACTCGCCAATGTTCATGAATGTTCATTGGCCTTTTGAATAAGGCTTGGAGATGATTGGACTCTCAAGCGAGTTCCCATATGTAACGTCTCCGTTCCCTCCTTCAGGGAACGAGGGTTACATACGTAACCTAGACGTTTCCCAGCTCCATGCTGGTGCTTCTTCTCTTCAGTTCACCTCACGCATTTTCTATAGGGTTCAGGTAGGGCAACTGGGACGGCCATGGCAGAAGCTTCATTTTGATGTTTGATTTGGATCACTGTCCTGATGGAAGATCCAACCACAGCTCATTATAGAACTTCTAACAGATGCAGTCAGGTTTACATTTTTTATCTGTTGGTATTTGCTAGAATCCATGATGCCATGTATCTGAACAAGATGTCCAAGACCTCTGGCAGAAAAATAAGCCCACAACATTAAAGATCCAGCAGTATATTTAACCGTGGGCATGGGGTACTTTTTGTACCAAACCTATCTTGAGTGTTTGCTGCCAGAAAGCTTTTTTTAGTTTCATCTGTACACAGAAGCCATTCCCATTTGAAATTCAAGTTGTGTCTGACAACTGAATATGCTGGAGTTTGTTTTTGGATGAGCAAGGAGGATTTTTCTTAAAACCCTCCTGAACAACATGTGGTGACGTAGGGGCTGTTTGATTTTTTTTTTTAGTCTTTTGGCCCCAAGACTCAACTAATCTCTGCAATTCTCCTACTGTGATCCTTGGAGAATCTTTGGACACTTAAACTCTCCTCTTCACCATGCATTAGGACGATATAGAGACACGTCCTTTTCCAGGCAGATTTGTAACATCTTTAGTTTAATTTGAATTCTTAATTATTGTCCTAATGATGGAAATTGGGATTTTCAATCCTTTAGCTCTTTTCTTACAGCCATTTTCTATTTTGTGAAGCTCAACAATCTTGTTTTGCACATCAGAACTATATTATTTGGTTTTATTCCTTGTGATGGATGATTAAGGAAATCTGGCCTTTGTGCTCCTCATATTTATAATCCTGTGAAACAGGAAGTTATTGCTGGACAATATCATACTCCTAGTCATTCTAGTGTGCTAAATAAATGCAAATATGAATAGGAATATACTTCAGAGATATTTTACTCATTATAATTTCTAAGGGTGCCAATAATTGTGCCCAACATGCATATGAGAAAAACATTTATTTCATAACGTAAGTTTCCCCCCACTTTTAATTGTTTTACTTCAATGAAGGGTTAGCATTTTGTGAATTTTTGGAATGTAAGATCATAAAGATAAACAAAGCAGATTTATTTTCATAGCCATCTTTGCTCATATTTACCAAGGGTGCCAATATTAGTGGAGGGCACTGTATAGCCTCATTACCATTTTTGTGCAAATTGCGCCAAATTTGTTAACATGCTTTACAAAAACGGTTTTGTATATCGAAAAGCTTTTGATAACTTTTTGCCAGCATTGTCTGAAGACGATCTGAGCCAATTTTGGAGAAAATCGGACAAACCGTCTAGGACGAGTTCAAATAAGTTCAAAATTCAAAATTGCAAAAAGTCTTGACCTGTAGAAATTTACATTTTGGTATGCATCCGACTCGGCATGAGCCAAGTAATCAGAAGAAAAGGCTTCTAGACCTCACAGTTCAAAAGTTATTAGCAGAAATATGACTGCAAATTTGGCCTATTGTTGGTGCTATAGAGACTCCAAATTTGCTATGGTTAATTTTGAGACTGTCCACTATCTGTGTGCCAAATTTCACAGCTTTCCTGCAAGTGGTTCTATGGCTGCCATAGACTCCCAGAGCGGAAGAAGGAGGGGGATAAGAAGAAGAAGAAGAAGAAGAAGAAGAAAACCAATGGATACAGTAGGTGCTTAAGCACCTTCGGTTGCAACCTGCACTGTAAAAAACAATTTGTTGAGTCAACTTAAAATTATTTGTAACCTGGCTGCCTTAAAATTTTAAGTTCAGTCAACTCAAAAAAATTTAGTCAACTTGAAATGTTAAATTATACTAAGTGCTAGCTTAGATGTTTGAGTTGAATAAACTTAAAATTTTAAGGCAGCTGGGTTACTTACCCGTCTGTTAAGTTTAGCAAACACAAATATCTAAGTTGTTACTTAGTACAACTTAACATTTCAAGTTGAATAAACTTATTTTAGTTGACTGAACTTAAAATTTTAAGGCAGCAGGGTAACAAATTATTTTAAGCTGACTCAACAAATTGTTTTTTTTTATTTTTTACAGTGTGTATGTTTGGTCATGTGATCTCAAAATAACAACTAGCATGTCCATACAATAAAAGTCAATGGGGTCCAAAATAACATTTAGAAAGAAAGTCATACAGGTTTGGAGCGACATGAGGGTGAGTAATTAATCACAATATTTTCAAATTTGGTTGAACTATCGGTTTAATGGTAAATAGACCTAAAAACCACCTAATCTGTCCAGGTAAATAGTTCAAACTTAATTTGTACATTCTGCTTACCTTCAATAGCAAAGGGTTTACCAACAGTCAGCAGCTTGCAGTCGGCATCAATGGACACCTCGTAGTCCAGCAGGGCTTTGTCCATGATAAAAGCATCAAGTTGAGGCGGATCTGTCCTTCACAACATAAAAAGAGGGGGGCTACAAAACTACACACTCAGGCGTGCACACACACTCTCATTAAACATGCACAGTATGATTTTTCAGTATGAAGTCAGATGTGCATCTCATTCTGGTGCAAATGGAACACAGATATCATTTGTCTGAGCTAAATGTTCATAAACTGCAGCGGCGGCCATAAATCAGCAGCGACGCAAACTAGATGCAAGCTGAATAGAGCCCAAAAAGGACTTTTAATGGATAGTGACACCTTAAGGGCAGCGGCCCACCCTTACTTAATATAATAAAAATAAAAGATGTCATTTATCAAAAAGTTCAGCCAGCAGCAAATTCCAAGTTAAACAAATTCAGCAGCACAACTTGTGGTTGATAAGAGCAGTTTCTTTTTCACATATGTTTGTCAGTACATATCAAAATGATTATTGCCAAACGAAAACTGTTAACATTTCACCACCAGTAGTTTCTTTTGAAATATCGAGTACAAACACAACCGCATATAAACGGCATCAAAAGGCAAAAGCAGACAGACTGTGGAATAAATTTAAAAAAGCCAAATGTTTCAGAAATGAATTGCTTTGCTGCTTCTTTGCGATACATATGGTCACTGATACCTCTGATCCTCTTCTCAAAATTAAAAAAAGGATTAAAGTGTTTTCAGCCAATTCAAATGCTTCATGGATCTTTGACTCTTTTGAAGACGTTTGTCTCTTTTAAGTTCTCTTCCAATTACATTCTGAATGATACATCCAAAAAATTAAATGAAGCAACTTCTATGCCATGATTTCAAGCTTAATTCTGCCATCTGTCATACAGACTCAAAACTTTACTAAGGAATTATTGAAGGAAGTAAGACGCGGCGACTCTCGAAATGTTAATATTTTCTGCAGTTCCTTCTAAATTCATCTCTGGTGTGAGTGCAAACTAGGCTAGAAGTCTGAGTCCTGCCAAAAAACCGGAAAGAAATCAAATTTTGTGGTTTACTTTCATTGAAAGGAAACTTGTTAATTAGGCTTTAGATAAAAATCACATAGGAATTTTTAATTCTCCTCCTCGTTTTTTTTTTTTTTGTATCAACTCTCCTCTCTTTTCTTGATATAGCCCAAAAATAAATCAATATTTAAATAAATAAACAAACAAAAACACACTCTTCACAATGTGGTATGTGTGTGACAGGCTGTGGCACCGCAGCTGGCAGGAAACAACAAACTGCTCGCCTGGCGAGCAGCAGTGAGAAGAATCTCAGAACTTCGACTCAAATACGCTGAGAGAAAAAAAATGCTTCAGGCAAACACCTCAAGAGCGTTATTCAAAAATTGAATTCATTTGGCCGATACATTGACACCTGTATTGTAAACAACCAACGAGTCACTAAGGAGGACTGTTAGAGAAAAGATTCAGCATACGCATTTGCATTGTAATGAACTGGGTGCAACTACCGTTTGAATTATTGATCACCATGCACAGGATTTTTTTTCCATGTGTTGTAAATTTCACTTTGCGCTAATAGGGTTTGGCAGTGTAACTACACCAGGAGAACTTGCTACCATCTGCTAGCCGATTTAATGCATTCTGTTGGGTGAATTGATCTCTTACTTGAGGGTGGCGACACCTTTGGGCGTGGTGGGCTCGTTGAATGTCCGCATGTACTCGTGCATCTCAGGAAAACTCTTTTTCATGTAATCCTCTGCACTGCTTTCCCGAACAGTGCCGAATCGAAATCCCTGAGATGGGTGGTGGAGCTGAGGCCAAAGGCAGGGAAAAAGAGCAAAGCCTTAGATTAAAGTGCAACACACAAGGGCATCTGTTTTAGTGTAGTGTGTATATAACTTTAATATGTAACAGTTTATTTCTACAAAATAAACTGACTTGAAAATAAATTGACTTTTATATTAGAACATTTTTCATTTTACTCTCTGTCAACTATGTTACCAACCTAACACATTGTTATGGTTTGCAATTATTTTCATGACTTTAATTTAAATAAATATTAAGATTTGAGGTTAACCTGATCAAGAAAATAATGTTTGGTCGACCAGACAAGGCCATTGTCATTGATTGAGTCAAAATAGTGAAACTAAAGTGTTAGGGAGTAACTAGTTTCATGTAACAGTGTTACGTATTTTAATTACAAAATAAATGTAACTGTAATCTCTTACAGTTACTGAGAAAAAAAAAAGTGTAATTAATTATTTTAATTTTAATTTAACTAATAATTAATTACAGTTACCTATGAAAATGTTAATGATTACAAAGAGGTTACATCTGAATACTTCTTGTTATGATTTTAAAGCTGTTTAACCTCAGAATGATCTGAAAGTAAAAGCTAAAGTCTGATTTTGTGGTGGCTGTGCTTTAAAATTCATTTATTATAATCTTAACTCAAGAGATGAAGGATTTGACCTTATTTGTAAGTTGGTTTGAATAAAAGTGTCTGATAAATGACACAGGTAATCGAATGTAATTAGTTACATTACTTTAATAAAGTAACTGAAATAGTTAAACTGTTTATAAAATTGTTCAATAGGGTAACTTGTAATCTGTAACCTATTACATTTCCAAAGTAACCTTCCCAACACTGGTCACCTGTCAATCCATACAGTTTGTCCATAACATAGTTGATAAACGTATCACCAGCAAAAACATGTAATATCAAAATGTGTTTAATGATTAAGCTTGGTGAAGTTAGCATTCAAACTAAATGCGTTTTTCTATTCCAATGCACTACACTGTAAAAAATAAAAAGCACAATTTGTTGAGTCAGCTTAAAATAATTTGTTACCCTGCTGCCTTAAAATTAAGTTCAGACAACTAAAATAAGTTTAGTCAGCTTGAAATGTTAAGTTGTACTAACAACTTAGATATTTGTGTTTGCTAAACTTAACAGATGGGTAAGTAACCCAGCTGCCTTAAAATTTTAAGTTGATTCAACT
This sequence comes from Labeo catla, assembly GCA_012976165.1. NCBI lineage: Eukaryota > Metazoa > Chordata > Actinopteri > Cypriniformes > Cyprinidae > Labeo > Labeo catla. The sequence continues at coordinate 689,940 of VONZ01000221.1, forward strand.
CAAATATCTAAGTTGTCACTTAGTATAATTTAACATTTCAAGTTGAATAAACTTTTTTTTGAGTTGACTGAACTTAAAATTTTAAAATTTTCCCTTTTTATTCTTTGTAAACACATGCTAGACAGACGTGTACGACAGCTGTGCTCGCGCATTTTGCAACATTTTGCACAAGAGCGCTGCATTTTTAAGATGGTGTCAAGTTAAAAGAATTTGTCAGTTCCAAAAAAATTGACCAGTCAGAAGACCTGTATTTTGACATAATATTTTGGACTAGGGGGGGCACCATTTTTTCAATTACTTGAAATGGTTGTACTCGGTGAGCTACTGGCGCTATCTGTCACTATTTTTACCGCAACACAACTCAGAAACTGCTGAAAGAATTTAAAGGTGGCAATGGATATAAATGTAGGCTTAAACCAAATCTTAAACCAAATGTCGTACCATTGATTTTTCACTACAAGGAGTCTAAGTGCCCCATTATCGAGTGAAATCCATGCTGAGAAACTCATTCAGTGGCTGCTGCACCATGACAAGCATCGGCATGTTTACATCTGTAAGCATCTGTTGTTTGTAAGCTCTTTCAGTAGCTGTGGTCTACTAAAAGCCTTAAAGGCATCAGGGCTAAAGTGGAGAGAACAAAGATGTGGGTCTTTAGGAAGTTTTATTTGTCCATAGGCATCTTTCCATCCTTTTCTCTTCTACTTATCACCAGGAAAGCAGTGAAGACTTACATTGCTTCTCTTGTTGCCCTTCGACTGAAAATGACAATCATTGTATCAGTATTTTATTTTCCGAGTTGTGTTGTGGTAAAAATAGAAACAGGTTTGAGAACAGCAATTTGATGTTACCAAAGTGATTGTGCCCCCTATAGTCCAAAATATGTATAAAACAATGTGGATTTTTTAAATAATGTCAATCTTTTATCGGCGCCAATAGCCTTGTGGGTAGCGCGCCGACATATGTCACGGTTGTGCTTTGGGTGTCCCGAGTTCAAATCCTGCCTTGTGGACCTTTCCCAATCCCATCCCACTTGCTTCCTGTCATATCTCAACTGTCCTATCACAAAAAAATGCAAAAATGGTGAAAACGACAAAAAAAAAACAAATCTTTCATGGGTTTTCTACTATATATTTAAATTATTATGAATTATAGCAAAGCATGTTAAAAGATCTCACCTTGGCATCATGTATTCCAGAGACCTCTTCAAAGGTCTTTTCCCCAACCATAACTGCAGCCAGGTTTGCTGTGTAACTAGACAAAACCAGCAAGCAGAATATGGCCCACAGGTTCATCAGGAAACGTCCAGTCCAACACTTGGGTGTCTTACTGGAGACTGTGCGGCCGAAGAGGATGGCATAGCAGAGGTTGAGGGCTGAGGAGTAGGAGAAGACCTTCACACGGTTACGTCCATGAGGCGTCATGCCGAAGGGACTCTTCCATTCGTAGAGTGTAAGGAAGAGTGCCGTAATATGCAGCGCCACAAAGATGCCCATCCACATGGACCAGTGCAACGGCCACATGAACGCTCCGATGGGTGCGGCCGTGTCCTTACTGCGCACTAGTATTCCCAAACTCGTGGAAAAGAACGGACTGGTGAAGTCGATCACCTTACTGCGAGCTGAGTTAATGCTGAAGCTGGTAACAGCCATATCGGCCACCCCGCTCAGCAGGTCGCCCACCAACCCCGTCCACTGCCCATCATTGACAGCTCCGTATTTCCCATCCCCAACTATGTACAGGTCAAACTCGAAGTTCATGTCTTCTGCCAGCTTCTCCAGCAGATCAATACAGTATCCATAGCAGCACTTGCTGAAATCCCGTGGCAAGAAGCTGTTGTTGCCTTGAGCCCGCTCGGTGTACAAGTGGTCCAGGGTTTCCGAGCTGTTTGTCCTTGCATCCAGACAGTACTGCCCAGCGGGACAGTTCCCATCCTCATCTACCTCTCGAGTGAACACGAACGGGTGCTCCACTAGAGTGACCACCCGCAGACGACTCCCCGACACGGGGAAGCCAGCCCGCCATCTACGACCCACCTTGCTCATCTGGCCCTCGGTGCGCTGCCGAGGGGCCGAGCCCTGCCATAATCCCTGCTCCTCTACATCCAGTCTACCACCTTCCCAGCTGCCTACAGTCACCCATGTGGGCTGACCGACGGCATCACGGCGCAGACTCCAAATGTGGACCCTCTGAGAGGTGTGTACACGGGAGAGGTTGCGTTGAATGCTGACAGGGCCCGTTAACCCTACAAAGGATGTATTAGAGAGGAACCTGAGGGTGAAAGAATACAAAATTCAGATGATGATTGGCAGAGGCCTAAATCCATCTTGTGCAAACTTGGTCCAGGACCAAGTTTGGGCACCCCTGATCTAGATGGTCTATAATACCTTGAGAAAGCTATGTATTCACATTCCTATTCATGCTGAATTGCTCAGCTGGAGCAGAACCTTCCAGAAGAATTAAACCATCTTTGCTAATGGGTGCCTGAATTGAAATTTTGAGTGAACAAAGATGCTTTTGATGGAGCTACGACATATACCAGCATGAGCTAATGGGCCCATGCTAATCAGGGCTGCAAAATTACTCAGACAAAGACTCTGGTTCAAGTGAGAGTAAGTAACAGGATGAGATACAGGTTAAACTGGCTTCATTCTCTCCAGCAGCAGAGCAGACTGTACAGTAAATATGACTGCGGCAGAGGGGGGAGGCCTGGGAGAGGGATTGCCTTGCTGGACGACTGACACGGTCTGGCATCTGTCACACCATAAACTACAAATGTTGCTTTCACAGAGCAATATATTTGATTGTGAACCCCTACCCTCCCACTCTTCAGAATTACGGCCACTGTGCTGCTGCTGCTGCTCCGGTGTGCAGCTCGGGTCACTTAAGGAAATGCTTTGACATTGAGCTTGAAGATTAATATCTGGAGTCATAAATAATAGATATGACATTTGACTAATGCTGGGCTAGTTAATGAAAAACTGAGGAGAAAAGCTTAACATGTAATTTGCTTCTTTTATTAATGGTTTTACCTGTCACAGGAAGCAAAATGGCCCACCTCAGCCAAACAATGACTGACAGTGTATCTAAGTGACATCAGATTTACAGTATGTGTGCTTCAGCTTAATTAGAATGACATGTTGCTATATACTTAAAAGCTATCTTTGATTCTACTCTTACATTATGATCTTTCATATATAGAGAAGAGAGCTGGTGAATTGAGAATGAATGGGGGAAAGTAACATGAGAGGATTCAGTGCCTTCACTGAGATTTGATTGGATACGGCTGGTTATGTTCGGCTGTGATTGGTTCATGTGATAAATTCTGCCTCTTGTGTTCCTGCGTGTTCCGTGTTAACAATACAGTCTAAATGAACAATATAATGGCGCTAATGGGAAGACTAATTAAAAAGTAAGTAAACAACTTACTCAGATAAACCACTTTGTTATGTCAAAATAAGACTTAAAATGACATGAAAACATGATCTGTGGGAGTTTTTAGTGAGTAATCAGCTTGGTGAAATTTAAAGTAAATCTCTGTGTCTGTGACCAATATTTACAGAGCTTTGATGACAGATCTGAAAAAAAAGAAAAAAAGTAAAAGTTAACTATTAAAAAGAAAAGCTGAACACAAGCTCACAAAAATATATATATATATATATATTGTTTATACTGCTGCTGACTTAAGTTATTATTTTGGAATAAATGCTTAAAAACACTAACTTGATGGCATTACTTGGCTTTAATAAATATAATATTGATTACATTGTTAATGTAAAAATATGAAACAGTTGTGTTTTTTTAACATGTATTCACAAAACTGCACACAAAATCTGTCACAATTCAAAGGGTAAATTTCTTGAAAATTTTTAATTTCAGTATTCATCCACAGCATGTGGGAACTGTCATATGTGGGTAAAATAATGTTGACTAATAATCTCCTCACTCACTCATCTCCTAAAGCTCCTAAATGCATGCAATTGCAAAATGATTGTTAAAAGTGAAAACCTTTCCTCTTTTATAGTACTACAATGCGGCTAAAGTCTCGCCTGAGTCCTGAGCTACTATATGTATCGTGCTCCTGCAGCAATGCCCTCGCAATTGTCCAGCATTATGCAGCATGGTTAGGTCTGGCTGGCAGATTTTCAGCCTTATCCTGTTGTGATGAGAGGCCCAGGCTTCCCACACGGCCACATTTCACTTCTGTTTGTTGTGAGAGATATAGTGGTGTGTGGCAGAGTGCTGGCATGATCCACACAAAATGACGGGCCTGCATGGTAGGCGGGTGCCAGAGCTTTTGATAAGAGTGATCCCTCCTCAGGGAAAGGCAACTGAGGGGAAGTCATAAATAAAGCTTAAAGCTCTAAAGCATGTCTGCATTCCAGCTGAGTGTCTGGGCAAACACCAGTAATTTGCCGCAGCATGAGAAAGTGGCCATGCGCCTGTCCTTAAGCATGACACTAGCTGTCTGGGATATCTCATCCAGATGGTAGGATGTTCTACTGATGAGTGTTTAGAATTAAACATCAAAGCAATTTAGCCTTTCCAAATAAGTGACATATAATAAAACAAATGTGACAGTTTTATTCCTATTTAGCTATTATTGATGAATTTCGAGAATCTAATTCATCTATCCAATTATTTATGCATGAATTTCAATCTATTTGAAAAAAGCAGTTAACTTAGCACACAAATAGCAACTCCTAAAGCCTCCATCACAAAATTTGAGGAGGGACAATTGTGAGGTATTGCAGGTAAAATAATAGCAGCATCACAAATAGAAACAACATGGAATAATTCAGCAAGTGTACAGGGGGTTATAAGCACAGCAACTCAGGGAACATCCTCACAACTTTTACTATAGCTTTTAGTTATAGGAATGTTAAGACAAAAATGTTCTTTTGTAATGTTTATGAAGTATTGTTATCCACCTTTTTCTGGAAGTGTCGCCCAACTGGAACAATGCTTTACATTTCCGGTCTCTGGTGTTTCTACACCCTTAAAAGTAAAGGTGTTTTAAAAGGTTCTTCGCAGCAATGCCATAAAAGAACCATTTTTGGTTCCACAAAAAAAAACATTTAGTCAAAGGTTCTTTAAAGAACCATCTCTTTCTTACCTTTTTATAATCTGAAGAACCTTCTTACGCCACTAAGAACATTTTGTGAAACAGAAACGTTCTTCAAATGTTAAAGGTTCTTTATGGAACCATTTAGACAAAAAAAGGTTCTTCTATGGCACCACGAAGCACCTTTATTTTTAAGAGTGTAGTCAAAGACGTATTTTCTGAGCCGATAATATAACGTTAAACCTATGAAAGTGGCTTTTAAAACATGGTGCCATAGTTTAATCACTTTACAGTGTCTCAATGACCATCCTTCTGCAGTAACTCGCATGTCATAGTTAAGCAGGAAGATGACATGAAGCGACGCAAGGCTCATTTTGAGTAGAAGCAGAAACACACTGTTTTTGTGTATGTCGCTTTAAATGCAAATTAGCCTCTGTTCCCCGCCCCCTTTTCCAGAACAAGGCTATACCTTTATATCTCGTTCCTCAGATACTCTGCTAAAAAACATCTGTTTGGTTTTGATTATCATGCTGAAAAGGGTTTCTGATTTGAGATAGGTCTTCTGTTTTCTCATATAGGGTCTCCTGAGAGCACACATCCGAATCATGCGCACAGAAAGAGACTGTCACATGGCATGTGAGTACTAAACTAGATTCTCTTTCATGTCTTATTGTGCTTAAACTGTCAAATACACACAAGTTTTTGTTAAAAACACACGAGTTACAAAAACAGTCTGTTATGTCTGTGAAGGTAAACAGCTGGGAAATAAATTGCATGTTTACAGTAAATAAATCAATAAATCCACTGCTCTATTTTCTTCTCTGAGGCTGGGACTCTAAATAGTGTTCTGTGCTCGTCAGTACAGCCAATAACAGAACAGTTTGCATGCTTTGCATGAACTTTTTCTATGGCGTTGGAACTGGTACACCGTTATCGCTTGCAAAAACAAAATGGCTGCACCGTGGGTGGACATGTGCAGATTAAAAGTCGGTAATATTATAATAATATCCCATTACCATGTCACAGGTTACTAGGTTGTCCTTTTTCACGTTTTCTGGGTTGGTAGATGCACTGGGGACCCGTTTATAGCACTTAAACACGAAAAAGGTCAGATTTTCATAATATGACACCTTTAAGCTTATTGCTGTTACTGTGGCAGCCAGCAACAGTACAGCTTAACCTGCTATATTTAGTTATATTGAAAAAGTTTCAGTTTATTTCATTCAGGCGATTTTTTTTACCTGTTTTAACGTGGATTTCTATGGAGACCAGAATACAAGAGCAACCAAACAGAAGTTAGAATCCATCATGTTGGCACTCATCAATTATTAAAAAATGTGGATAATGTTGAGAGAAAACGTTCTGAGATCAACATTCTTGGAACGTCCTTAGGATGTAATTTGTACTTGATGAATATTCTAAGAAACATTTCTATAGTCTTAAAATAATGTTCTAATCATGACAAGAAAACTGGACATTTTATTGTTCTTAGAATATTAAAAATAAACGGTCAAATAACATTATATTTTGGGTAAAAATGACACTGATAGAATGACGGTAAAAACATTTTTGTAACCTTTAAATAATGTTTAAAAGAAGAAAACTTCAACATTTTAGAAACATTTCAAAACAATGTTACCACAACTTTTTTATAAAGTGGAAAAATGTGCCTCTGCCTACATTTTTGCTAAACTTATCAATTAATAAAGACTTTTTTGTGCAGTTCTTTGCACAATATTACGCTATGACCTCAGATCACTTTTACCATAGTGCAGGATTTGTAAACTAATACATTTTGACATTTGAAGAACATAACCAGCTTTTCTGTTGTAGATATTATAGTATATAGATATATAATAGGTAGTAAAATACCTCAATAGTGCACCTGGTACAGCATTGTATTTGCAATTGCAATGCACTCGGGCACAATTCTTGATAAAAAAAAAAGCTTATAGACTTGTAATAGCAAGGAGAATTGGCATGGTTACTTCAGAAATACAAAGTTCTGGCATGAAACTCTATGATGACGCAGTCCAATAGGTCTAACTCAATCTGACATAACGACATCATTATCACATGGCACAGCTGATTGGTTCTCTCCTGTATCGGTAGCCAATGAGCTTGCTGCTCAACATCCAAATATATGACTAGTGCTTTCTGTAGCAGTTTTGCAGCTTGCTTCAGAAACCCTCCACCTTCCCCAGCTCCACCTGTATAGATCTGATACGAGGTGATTCATGTATGCTATATGGGGGTTATTTCACGTATATTACATGTGCAGCAGCAGTATTTCTTACATGCTCACAGCAGCATGTTGTGGATGTATTGCCAGAAGCAAGTCTCAGAACTTGCTCTGCTGCAGCAGCGTAGCAGATCTATTCCACCAAGACCAAATACATTAACATTTTCAGGTGCCTTACCATGCCAATCCCTCCAAGAATATGTTTTTATCTTAGGTTTAGTCCATGTTAGAAGTAACCTATTAACGCTTAAACAATGTTTTTTATACTGTCACTCCACCATGCCACTCCAATCAGCATGCATGTAATTTTCATTTTCATATTCAAATCACATGATACATTGAGTGATCTTTCCAGTTATGAGCACAGTGAGTTACTGTATAAATTACAGTTCAGTATGATTCTAACATCTAACTTTTCAGCTCAAATAGCAAACTATATTCATAACAGGAGATCCATGCTTTAGTGACTTACAATTGGTTACATGTATTCTAACACTGATTTTACAGCACCATTGAAAAAGAAACTGTCACCGTATCAAAGATGGCTTGGTATAAAACGGCACAATTTAGCATCTGTAACCATTCAGTCTGATGGTGGAAAAGCACTAATTGTTTATGTAATTATTTAGTTTCGGATATACACAGCTTTAAAAAGTCTTTTTATATTTGTTTTATATTTATATTTCTTACATTTTCCACTTTGATGTGGCTTCTTTGAAGAGGAAAGCACTTCTAATTTAATTCATAATCTAATTGGCTCATAATGCTGTAAGAAGGCCCCCTGCTTTGCGAGTGTGCGCTGTGCACTAATACGAACACTCTGTTCTGTTCTCTTACCTCAGTTCAAAAGCTAAACAGATGTCTTGAAACATATTGTTTCACAAAATATAATTCATTTTTTAGCTTGGGGTTCAGGGTGCATTTTTGGAAGAAACTAAACAGCCTGCTGTCTTTTCTATCAGGGTACACTATTACTGTTGACATCTACATTTGACAAGCATGTTTCAGAAAACGCAGTGTATGAATAAAGCATGTAATGCTGGCCTCACAGGAGGCAACTTCTCCCAAGAATCAATGAATAAACAGATTAATTTATATGGTGGCCCAGACTGGTGCCAGTTCAATGCGAATCTACAGTAGCTGATTGATTAATAGTGACCAGGAGGAGTACCAAGACTTTTTAAACTGTTAACTGAGTTTTTCTGACATATGCAGTAAAAGTGAATGAGAAAATCCACCAGAATGCAAAGTGTATCCCAGCTAACAATTTTTAGTTCCTAGAATGTTTCCAGAACAGTTTTTATGGTTTGTTTTTGGTTAGTAAGTTATGGATATGGTAAGTTTTCTTAACGTTCCCAGAACATTTGTAGGACATTATTCTAACGTTCTTCAAACGTTTCCAGAAAGTTTTTGGTTCTCAGAAAGTTAGTTTTTGGTTTTTAGAACATTATTGTAATGTTCCCAGAAAGTTAGTTTTTAGTTTGTAGAACGTTATTCAAACTTTAAAAATAACCATTAGGGAACGTTCTCTGTAAGTTATTTTTAGGTTATTTAATAACAACCACCATGCAACGTTCTGGGAACGTTATTTTATGGTTACAAAAATATAACCTAAAAAGAACGTTCCCCTAATGTTAGTATTTGGTTCCCAAAAACATAACCAAACGGGAACCAAAAACTAACGTTAGGGGAACGTTCTTCGAACATTAATATAATAGGGAATGGAACATTCTAATAATGTTTTAAACTATGCTCTTAGAACATTAATGTAACAAGGGATTGAAACATTTTAAAAACATTTTGAATAACGTTCTTAGAACATTAATATAATGAGGGACTGAAACATTCTAGAACATTAATACAATGTCTAAAAAAATGGAAGTTTTGAACATTCTAAGAACCTTAAGCAATAACATTTTTATAACTTACTGGGAACATTAGAGAAACTTTCTTAGAACATTAATATAATGGGGAATGGAACATTCTAATAACGTTTTAAATTATGTTTTTAGAACATTAATATAATGAGAGACTGAAACATTCTAAAAACGTTTTGCATAACATTCTTAGAACCAAATAAGAACATTAATACGACGTTGAAAACTAGACGTTTTCAATGTTCTAAGAACCTTCAGCAATAAAATTTTTATACCCTACTGGGAACGTCAGAGAAACGTTCTTATAACATTAATATAATGGGAATGGAACGTTCTAATAACGTTTTAAATTACATTCTTAGAACATTAATATAACAAGCTACTGAAATATTTTTAAAAACGTTTTGAATACCGTTCTTAGAACCAAACAAGAACGTTAATGCAACGTCTAAACAGCTGGATGTTTTGAACGTTCTGAGAACATTCAAAAATAATGTTTTCATAACTTAATGGGAATGTTATAGGAACGTTTTTATAACATAAAATTATTAGCTGGGCACACCGTTGTGGACTATGCAGGGTCAGAAAGCTCTCAGATTTCATTAAAAAACTCTATATTTGTGTTCTAAAGATGAACGAAGGTCTTACGAAGGTTTGGAATGACATGAGGGTGAGTAGTTAATGACAGAATTTTCATTTATTATCCCTTTAATAAAAAAAATACCAGCCAACTGGTGAGTAACGCTGTTTTATGTATTCTCCAATGCTTATTTTTACTTTTGCCACTTGGCAAGTGTTGATTTTAGGCCCTGCTTATGACACAACACACCTTTTTAACAGAGAGTGTATTGCTGACTGTATAAGCTGACTGATATACTGAGAGAATATGGATTTACCTGGCAATGTACTGTCCTGATGAGGGCAGCTCGTGTTTGTTGGGTTTGTCAAAACAGTTTACCATATTCTGGATGAGGGCTAGGTCAGGCCGTACAACCGTTGCTGCAGTAACAGCTCGGTTGACCAACTGCAGGGCATCACGAATGTAGTAGTCCAGCGGTTTGCGGTCGACCTCTCCGTAGGCTAGCAGTCCTAAAGGCAAACCAATAGAATGAAGGGCGTCCGGGCTTAGGGGTTGTCCCATAATCCAATGTACAGTGGGCAATGTCAGCCCCAGGTCATGCGCACTGCGCAGAACAGAAGAGGCACACTCCGGGTCGGCCCCAAAAAGCAGGACCGAGGCGGGTGGAGAATGGTCCTGATTAAAGTGCTCGGACAGGAAGTCAGAAATATTAGCCACGTGAGGTGTGCTGTGGGAGAGGTTCAAAGCGGCCCGCATATGCCAGTGTGAAGGTCCCCAGTCTGAGCGGCCTTGGAGTTTCAGGAGATCCAGAAGACCAGCATCCTCCCAGCCTTGGCAAAGCACCGCCATGCTCTCCTCCCAGCCACTGCGTTGCAGGACGGCCAGAAGCAGCTCCACCAGTCCTGACGAGGGGATACGGGTTGTCATCTGCAAGTGGAAGCGATTCTGAAGACAGAAGAGGCAATAGAAAACATGTTTATTAAATTATTAGACTCTGTCGTCACAATGTGACTTTATATTTCACAATTTTTCGCAACTTTATTTATTTATTTTGTTCACAACAGTTTAATTGAGTTTTACAACTTTATTTCTTGTAATTGAAATGTTAAAGCTCACAGTAGCTACTCTTTATCATAATTTCTTATAAATGTATCTTTAATTATTGTAATTTTTATCTGAATTTCTCGTAACTGCATCTTTATCGCTCACAATTGCTACTTTGGTTCTCACAATTGTGACTTTTTAATCTTTATATGTCATAATTATGACTTTTTATCTTTATTTCTCATAATTGTATCTTTAGATCTTACAATTGTGACTTTTATCTGCATCTTTATTACTCGCAATTGCTATACTTTAGATCTCACAGTTGCTACTTTTTATCTTAATTTCTCATAATTGTGACTCCAGGTCTCATAATTGTGACTTTTTATTTTTATTTCTCATAATTGCAACTTTATTTCTTGTAATGCGACTTTAGTTCTCATAATTGTTACTTTTTATTTCTCATAATTGCAACTTTATTTCTTATCATTGTGACTTTAGTTCTCATAATTGTTACTTTTTGACTTTATTACTCATAACTGTGACTTTAGGTTTGGCAGTTTTTCAATTTTTTTAAATCTGAATTTCTCATTACTGCATCTTTATTACTTGCAACTGCAACCTTAGATCTCACATTTGTGAGTTTTTATCTTTATGTCTCATAATTGCGATTATTTCTTGTAATACAGACTCTAGGTCGCACAATCGTGACTTTTCATTTCTTAAAATTGTGACTTTATTTCGTGTGATTGTGAAATTAAGTCTCACAGTTGTGACTTTCAACATTTATTTCTCGTAATTGTGACTTTAGTTCTAACAATTATTTAACTTTATTACCCATAATTGTGACTTTAGGTTTGGCAATTTAGATTTTTTTTTAATCTGAAGTTTTCATTACTGAATCTTCATTACTCACAGTTGCATCCTTAGATCTCACATTTGTAAGTTTTCATCTTTATTTTTCATAATTGTGACATTATTTCTTGTAATTGTGAATTTAGATCTCAAGTTGTGATTTTTTTTTTTTTTTTGTTTCTCATAATTGCAACTTAATTTTATGTAATTGTGACTTTACATCTCACAGTTGCTACTTTATATTTTTATTTCTCATAATTGCAACTTTATTTGTTGTAATTGTGACTTTAGTTCTCACAATTGTTACTCTTTTTTACTTTATTACTTATAATTGTGACTTTAGGTTTGACGATTTTTCCTCATTACTGCATCTTTAGTACTCACAATTGCAACCTTAATTAGATCTCACATTTGTGAGTTTTTATCTTTATTTTTCATAATTGTGACATTATTTCTCGTAATTGTGAAATTAGGTCTTACAGTTGTGGCTTTTTATCTTTTTTTCCTCATAATTGCAACTTAATTTAATGTAATTATGATTTTAGACCTCACGACTATGACTTTTTATCTTTATTTCTCATAATTGCAATTATTTATTGTAATACAGACTCTAGGTTTCACAGCTGTGACTTTTTATTTCTCATAATTGTGACTTTTTTTGTAATTGTGAAATTAGGTCTCCAACTTGTGACATTTATTTCTCATAATTGCAACTGTATTTCCCTTAAGTGCGACTTTAGTTATCACAATTGTGTTTTTTCCTTTTTTTTCTCATAATTGCAATTTAATTTCTCTTAATTGTGTAAAAGTGATTAAGAGTTCTCACAACGTCTGACTTTTTAAACCTTTATTTTTCATAGTTGCAAAAAAAAAAAAAATAGAGAAAAAAACGTCACAATTTAATTTCTTAATTTGAACTTATTTTGGCTCAATTGTGCTCCCAAATGTGACTTTATAGCTCATATTGTATAAATACATTAAGATGTGTAAGAATATACCAGAACCTAGAAACAGCAACCATGCCGCAATTACATTTTCTTTTGTAAACAAGGTCCAAGTTATTCATTAAATGGCAATTTACCCAGGAAATTTAAGTCCCCCTTAACATCAAAAACAGAATAAGTGCTTTGCTTTCTTTAACATAGTCCACATCCTTTCAGCTTCACTCATCCTTAAGTTCCCTCCTTCCTCGTCAGTATGCCACTCACATGAAATAACACCACATTTCCCGCCATCTTGTATTCTTGGCCACAGTTCTGCATGTCCTTCCACAACATTGCTAGTTAGGCTATTGATTTTGTACTGTAAAACCAAAGGCCATAATAAATTTCCCAGTCTCTAGCATGCTCCTGACAGACAGTGCTACACCAGTAGTTTTAATGCCACGGCGAAAAAACGGCCCATAGCTCTTCAACGACTACTTATGTACCGTTAAGCACAGATCATTGCACACTCTCAGGTGTGCATCTCAGGATTGACTCATCTCGGAATCGACAATTCAAAAGGGCAACGTTTATTCTTTGACCTGTCTGACGAGTTAATGTGGCGGCCCTCCAGAGTCCAGACTGCAGTGACAGGAGAGAGAGAGAGAGAGAGAGAGAGAGAGAGACTGCTATTCATGGTTTCTGAGTCACCTCTTTCTAAGTCTCTCAACACAACTGGAGAAAATCAGAGGTCTGATTTCAGTGATGATGCAATGCATTTCAGCACAATTTATTCAACTAAAGATCAGATACAAGGCTGAAGAACCTCCATGAAGAGTTCCGAGGGTATAGTGGGAATGGGAATACTATGAGATGCATGATGAAAACATACACAGAAAATGAAGATGTAGAGCAATAAAGCGCTTTGGGAAAAATAGTTGGGGTAAGATGTGCCATTGGGAAATCTATGGTAGCCTGTTAATCCAGCTAACTTACAAAATAGCCCTTCAAATTGATTTCACACTCATCAAAGTTGCTGCAAAGTGTTTTGTTATGCCAACTGCACAATTATATAATCATATAGTACACTGATTCAATGAAACTACCCACAACTCTCACGTGTGCCGATTTAGTGTATGTAACATATATATACAATTGCTTTATGACTGAAGCACAGAAACCAAGGCACCTGTCTCTGGATGATGAGGATAAATCACTCTAGTGTCTAATTCAGTCTCTGCACATGCAGCTGAACTGATGGGACCCAAATCAACTCAGTCCAAGTCCCTGCAGCTGTTGTGTTTAGTCACTTGAGACTCATCAACACTATCATCATCAGAAACACACACACACACACACACACACACATCACAATATCCGGTGCAGTATGTGCATATGCATGCAAAAGAGACAATTGTTTCAAGTCTTTTGGTCATGCTAAGAATCTGTTTGCTGGTAATTACGTTGTTCCAAAGTGAAAGTCTGTCAGTCACTCACCACTCTTTCTTCTGTTAAACATAAAAGAAGCTTTTTTAAAGATATTTTACCAACACTGGTACACAACAGACAAAAAATAAAATGCTTAAACCAGCCTAAAACATTCTGCTGGTCTTCCAGACAGGCTAAGCTGGCTAGTGTACTAGTTAAGACCAGCAAAACAAATAAGCGGCAAGGATTTCTGTATTCTGAATGCATTCTTTTTTCTTTTTTTTTTTTTTTTCACAAATGCATCATAAAATAGGATAACGATTTATGCAGGTATTGTCCAAAACCTCAGTTTGCCTAGGGCACTTCCAAATGTTTGGAGGGCACTGTATATAAATATAATGATATATATATTTGTTCCAAAGAGCTTAGATTTCAGGATACTCTCTTGGGAGGAACAGAACAGCAAGCTCTTATTCTGGCAGGATACATTTTTCAATGCTGCCATATCATGTACATCTGACAAGCATGATTCTACATTCTTGCCATGTACTGTATGAATAAAGCATGTAACACTGGCCTTACAACATGTATGAAGCAGGAGGCAGCTTTGCTCAATGAAAGATTCAGTACTGTTGGAACTGATTGAACACACAAGCATTGATCTTCACCAGTACAGTAGCCCGTATGCTGTGTTTTTAATGCCGATGGTCTGGTGTCCCTATAGGAATCTTAACTAGCATAACCAGCTTCTGCAGAAAAATGTTTATGTATTAGAGTATTAAAAAATATGTTTTATTAGTGTCTCTGATTTTAATGTTACAATGTGGTATGTGCGCACCAAAAGCGAATATTTAATTATTCGCACAAATAGATTACATACAATGCGAAGTCAATGCAAAGACGCAAATTTGCACTGGACGACACAGATTGGGAAAGGTGATTGCCGCGAACGCGCGATATCGGATCTTCCAAAATAGAAAAATTTCAACTTGAGCAGAAAATACACGACACGTTCAGTTTGACACATCCGGTTGTATCAGAAACTGGAGGAAAGTATTACACAATGATTATATTCATGCGAGTGACAGGAAAACATCCAGTGAGTAATCTAGAGCGATAATGTGATAAGAATATTTCCTTTGCCTTTGGTGTGCATGCAGCATTACTCGCTCTAGATTACTCACGGGATGTTTTTTCGCGTCACTCAAGCGAATAAAAACATAAAAACAAACAAACAAAAAAAATTCTGATACATCCAGACGCGTGCTAACCTCTTCAGTAATTGGCCTGCGTGACAATGCGTCATGCAAATTTCCAGCTAAAAAAATAGGATTCAGCATTGAATTGTATATCGCGCCCTCACAGGAATTGCGTCGCCCAAAAATTTGCGTCTATTCACGTCTTTGCATTGACTTTGTATGCAATCCACTGGAATGGATTGCATATGGAAACACCGTATGGAAAAAAAATTATGAATCAGTTCAAACTGTCTGTTTTAATTAATCGATTCAGAATGAGAAGTCTTTCTTCTCATTTTACACACACACCCCAAATGCGAAGCAAATATTTTCATCATGTTATGGCTCTAGATTACTCACTGGATTTTTTTTAACGTGTCGAGTTTTTTTTACAGTCTATTGTTTGCAGCAATTGCGCCGCTCAATTCGCGTCTATTTGCGTAATTGAATTGACTTTGTATGTAATCTACTCGCGCAAATAATTAAATTCGCTTTTGGTGTGCACACACCATTACTTGCTCTAGTTTACTCACAGGATGTTTTTCGCGTCACTCGCACAATAAAGACATAAAAACAATTTTTAAAAAAGACGCGATTAAGACGTTGCCTCAGTGCATCTTCCACATAAGTTCAGACAACCAAGTCGCCCCACGCGAATTTGCGTCTGTTCGCGTCTTTGCATTTACATTGTATGTAATCTACTCGCGCATATAATTAAATTAGGTTTTGGTGTGAACACACCATTTTATTTATTTGAAGCGTTTTTTTTTTTTCACCAGAATGCGATGCACCCGCTCAACCAATTACAGCGCACCATTCCACGCATTGTAAACAGTAAAGGCGGCACTTTGAATACACCTGGCATCCTAGTTTTCCTCATCTACTTCGTACTTTGTGATCAACAAGCAAAAAAAAAAAAAATGATGAACGTGGTGGTTTCTGCAGTGGGGAATAAACGTAAGCAGTTTAAGAAGACGAGGCACTAATTTTATTGCATTTGCATGATTTATTGCATTTTGAAAAAAAGTGTCATGGATTTAATGCATTTTGGGAAAGAAAAAAAATCGTTTTTATAATAAATCTTTGAAAATCTAAATCTGGCTTTGAATTTTTTTATGTTATTGTAACCTAAAGATCTGTTTGAAACAGAAAATAGTGGCCACTTTCTTGGTAAAAAACAACAACACATTTTTACTCAAATGAATCAAAATGGATTTATAGTGTTTTGGAACCAAACTCATCATTTATTGTTTGTTTGTATATAAACATTTTCAAACATGTCTAAACTGCTTGTTTTAAAGTTCCTTTTTAGATGCATGACTATGCAAAAATCCTTCATGTTTTCCAGCACTTATGAGTTCATCTTGCCTTAAAAGGATGATTTACCAATGAAACCTGGAACAAACTTTGGAGATGGATGCTTTGCAGATGCCTTTCGGTTTGGTGTTTATTGGAGGTGATTCATTAGGAATCCAAAATGCATATAACAAAACCAGCCATAAATTTCAATTTCTCCCGTGTCAGACACCTGCATTATTCTGAGGATGTCTCTTGTTATATTGTTGTGGCCACTTGAATGTTGCAGTAAAATAAGAGGATGTTCACCAAAAAATACAACAGACTTCTACAGGAACAGACTGTATTCAAAGCATTAGTGTTTGTTTTGATGGATAAATATAAACATAAGAGACGACAGAATGTTTACTTTCAATTTATAGCTGTCTGGGGAGATGTATTTGTTTCTATGTTGAACATAGTGCCATTTTCAATAATGATCATTGATATATTATACACTAAAAACACATCTGAGGCTATCAAAACTCATTCTGCTTTCTGTTCATTTGCTCTGTTCTTCTTACATAGAGTGATATATTCAGCCCCAGCCGCAGCAGTTCCCTGAGGCTCTGCGGTATAAATGTTTGAAATTACTAATGTCCAGATAGATACTCAAAGAGCCAAATTACGCAACTATTTTACATGCAATTCAGCTCAAAGTCAGCGGCAAAAACAGCTAGGACTTCTGTGTACCTGTGACTTCTTCAGTCAAACCTGTGAATATGTAAGCAAACACTTTTTGTAAAGTGAGATTTCTACGGTAATGGACAGAGAAAGGGGAATATTTTAATACCGCAGGCTGCCATCATAATGTAAAGTGCTGGCATCATAACAGCAACTAATCAACATTTATGAAGCTTTACGGCTAATGCCGACTCTGCATAAGAGGGACATTCTTGTCTCATTTCCCTAGGAAGTAAAAGCATAAATTGTCCCTAAACCTCCATAAAGCTCTGTTTTAAAATTCATAAGATGGTGAATGCAGCCACAAGAAATGGACAAGATGTTTTTTTGTATTGATTATCACGAGGATGATGTATCGAGGAGATTTTCCTTCAAGGAACAGGAAATACTCATCATCAATGGGTCAAAGATGTGATGTCCCATTTTGGCGCCCGCATCAAATTAAATTTACAAAAGAGATTTTATATACATAGAAAGCATATTAAATGCAATTAAAAACTCTAATTTATTGTTTCATGTTCCATCATCATTCAGCGTAACAGATATATTTTCGTAAAAACGAAACAACATTTAAATATCAGTCAGACGGTCTTTTCCAGTCTAAGCAAGCTTTCTTGGCTCAAATTCGCTGCAGTGTGAACCAGACCTTTTGCCATTCTGTCAAACCTACGCAAGACTAACTTGTAAGTAGTTTTTTTGGTATGAAGCGTTTGCCAGGAACATAAATGTGAATGTAAATGTAAATGAGTTTCTCTCTGCCAGTTCAGACGCCATCCTTCTCAATGCATCATCGTGATTATAAGAACGCAACCCCTAGAGGGAGAAAAGTTTAATCAGCAAATACACTTGGATCAAATATTTTTAGTCTCCAGCTAATTGGGTATGTCATGAAAATACATTATTTGGAACACAATCCCTGGAACCATGCCCGGCTCCACAGACAGAAGCTCGGCCCACCCTGGCCTCACACTACACAATCACAAAATTGGAGCGATATTCAGTTTAGCTAGATTTTAATTTTTTCCTTTTTTTCTTACCGCTCGCACCCCGAAATATTTTAATATTGTATATAGTTTTCGCGCTATCAATACGCAGGGTGTTGAAATCGCTTTTGCGCTGTTTACTTTCACTTTTGCTTTCGTTATTAACGCGCACTCCCCGTTTTATACCTAATATAAAAGGATATAAAACGTAACTGACCAAAATATGCAGGGAAATGCCCATTTTAATAACAATATAGCATAAAAATATTTGTATAGACGCTAATCCCACTCCTATCTCTAAACCTAACCATAATTCTCTCTGTACAGTAATAAATAAAAACATGACAGACAGATAAGTGTAATCACAATGTATTTATTGAAAAAATGTCAAAAGCAGTACCAAAAGCAGTCCAAATGACGTTGCGTTGCAGCCGCAGTCCTCTCTGGCTGAATACAGTATATTTGTGAGGTGCAGAGCAGAATTTAGATTGTTAATCGCTGAAGATATTATCCAGATCATTGCCCTACTCATTCCGTGAAGGCGCGCGCGCATCATTCGAACACACCACATCTGAGACGAACACAGGCGAGAGCCAATGAGCGTTCGATTTTCCTGCCGTATTGTTAGTCTCAGCATGTCGGAGAAAACGCCTTTTGTGTTCCACCACGGCAAAGAAAGTAAATATTACATGAATGGTTAAACGATTGCTGAAAAGTTATTTATTTATTTATTTATTATAAGGGTTTAAAGTGTAGGCCTAACTTAGTCTTGTTTAACATCATGCGTCTTGGAAACGAGCTGGCAGCAGAAATCACACAGAACTAAATATTATAATTTCATATTGAGTAAATGATTAAACAATTTAATAATGCAACTGAAAACATAAGGCCATATGACAACTAAAAACGGCAATAATAATGAAATTAATACCGCGATTTTAATATTCATAAGGATTCGTTTTTAGGTGTCGTCAATACGTCAGTATTGTACGTTTTTGTGTCTGGAATAACGCAAGTAAATATACGTTTTATAGAATCACTTTTTACGTAAAATACATACGAATTATCATGAGATCACGTTGGTACAGCAGATGCTCAGTTTAGAATTTTAGGGTATATTTTCCAACTGAACTAAATGATTTCAGTGTCAGTGAAGGCGGTGCAGCGGTGGTCAAGTAATGTAATCAGTGTTTGACTGTGTAACACCAACTACCCCAGGTGAAAAAAATGTGCAGTTCCATAATGTATAGTGCTCTATTTTCACACACTAATTTTGTACTTAATATACTAAAATTATTCTTTAGTAAGCTAATCTTAAGAACATCTATAGTGTACTCAGCTGTGCTATTTTGAGACACTATGAATAGGCCCTATAAACTAAAATGTACTTTTAACACACTATCTATGTATTAAAAGAATGTATGTATTTACCACTACTTTTACCACTATTTACTGGTCTTGCAGATGGATCCACAATCAGAAGACCTGCTGCAAAACTCTTGTCATGTCTAAACCAGAGTTGTTCAACGTCTTCATGACCCTGAGCAGTAAACAGAACAAGATCCAGATAAAGACCTGATACCTAGACTAATACCAGATACCATTTGATCCAGATCAGGCCCAGCTCTGCATGAGTTCTGAACACTTCTGTCTCCACTCATTCAGAAAATCCTTCACTAATGGCCAGTGAGTGATTGTGGAATGATCTTCCCACTGCTTATCTGAGCAGCTGAGTTTGTCTAAAGAAACATCTATATGTAAAAGTCTAAAACATAGACTGTACTAAAAGATGGACGACGCATCTCCACTTCATTCCACATTTACTTGGAGCCTGTGTCTACGCAGTAGTGATTCGTTTGGAGCCTGAGTCTACACAGTAAAGATTCAATTAGAGACTGAGTCTGTGCAGTAGTGATTCATTCAGAGCCTGAGGCTACGCAGTAGTGATTCATTTGGAACTGATTTTTGCACAGTAGTGATTCATTTGGAGCCTGAGTCTACGCAGCAGTGATTCATTTGAGCCAGATTTTCACAGTAGTGATTCATTTGGAGGCTGAGTTTGCAGCAGTGATTCATTTGGAGCCTGAGCAGTAGTGATTCATTTGGAGCCAGATTTTGCACAGCTGTGATTCATTTGGAGCCTAAGGTTGTGCAGTAGTGATTCATTTGGAGCAGGGGTGGCAAACTCTGGTCCTGGAGAGCCACAGCCCTGCAGAGTTCAGCTCCAACCCCAATTAAAACTCACCTGCCTGTTGCTTTCTAGTAACCCTTCAGACCTTGATTAGCTTGTTCAGGTGCGTTTGATTAGGGTTGAAGCAAAACTATGCAGGGCTGCGACTTTCCAGGGCCAATGTTCGCCACCCCTGATTTGGATGCTGAGGCTGCGCAATAGTGATTCATTTGGAGCCTGAGTTTGCGCAGCAGTGATTCATTTGGAGCCTGAGCAGTAGTGATTCATTTGGAGCCAGATTTTGCACAGTTATGATTAATTTGGAGCCTGAGTCTGCGCAGCAGTGATTAATTTGGAGCCCTGAGCAGTAGTGATTCATTTGGACCACAATTTTGCACAGTAGTGATTCATCTGGAGCCTAAGTCTGCGCAGCAGTGATTCATTGCCCTGAGCAGTAGTGATTCATTTGGAGCCAGATTCTGCACAGTAGTGATTCATTTGGAGGCAGATTTTGTGCAGTAATGATTCATTTGGTGCCTGAGGCTGTGCAGTAGTGATTCATTAGGAGCCGATTTTGCACAGTAGTGATTCATTCAAGCCTGAGTCTAGCAGCAGTGATTCATTTGGAGGTCTGAGTCTGTGCAGTAGTGATTCATTTGACTGAGTACTGATTCATTTGGAGCCAGAGTTTGTGCAGTAGTGATTCATTTGGAGGTAGATTTTGCGAAGTAGTGATTCATTTGAAACCTGAGGCTGTGCAGTAGTGATTCATTAGGAGCCTGAGTCTGTGAAATAGTGATTCATTAGGAGCCCGAGTCTGCAAAATAGTGATTGATTTGGAGCCCAAATCTGTGCAGTATATAGTGATTCATTTAGAGCAAAATATTGATACATTTAAAGCACGAGTCTGCTCAATAGTGACTGATTTGGAGCCTGAGACTGTGCAGTAGTTATTCATTCAGATTTTCCACAGTAGTGATTCATTTGGAATCATTTGAAAAAATTTAATAATTTAGCCTAAAGCCCAAAAGCATACTTTTGCTGTCTGTCTTCTGCAGACAGCACGATCCGCGCACTGTCCATGTGCTTGAGACAAAACGGAATGCGGAAAAAGTATTTTACCCAGTCCTTTAAGGTTTAATTACATTACAGAAATTCTGACAAAATTTCATGAACAAAAAAGTTGCCTATTGTCAGTATTGTTGTGATGAATGAAGCACAGCTCACAGAGAAGTCACTTTCAGAACTCCCCTTTCGTACAGATTCCTATTGAAATCACTGGATTGCGCCTACAAAATTTGTCAGAGCAAGGGTAAACAACAGTCACATTAGCAAAATTTCAGCAAACTTTGGCGAACAAAAAAAATCCATTGCCTATTGTCAATAGTGTAACAATGTATGAAGCACAGCTCCACACTATCAAACCAAGCAGGTTTCTGTTGATAAACATAACCAACGTGACCAACTGTGCAGGGAACTTTTTCACCCTCATATGAAACTCCCAGTCACAGATATACATAGAAATGAATGAACTTCGCCCACAAAATCTTAAAAATTATACTTTTACTCTTTGCCACTGTCGTTTCAATCAGCACATTTTAGTACGGTTGTTGATTCTGTGTCTACAAGCATCTTTTGGGTCTAAAATAAACATTCAACACTCACAAAGCACCAAATTTGAGTATAAAGTTGCAATGTCATCAGGACACAAATTATGTTTTTAAATAAAATTGATGCTAAATCAATGAAGAAATACGTTTTTGGAAACTAGTCTGTACCTGCATCCCCCTAGCCCCAATGCACACAAGTCTATGCTTAACGGACAGTAGACATTTCGTCCTGTAGATTTCAGTTGGAGGTCATGATAGTTAAAGTGCGCAGCGAGGATTCAGGGTGACAGGATGCAGAGGGCAGCTGATCTCCAGAGACTTCTAATGATTGCTGCGATGACTGGAGCTAGGCGTCCCGCGGGTCTGACCGGCACTGATTGAATTCCTCTGATCTCTGCTCAGTTCAGGCTCAGCTGAGTGCATCCGTGAGACGGTGTTACTGGAGTCAGGAATGAAGTATTGATCAAGGCGTGGGCTTCTCTTTCTGTCCTCTATCGACTGAGACGCTGGCGTTCCTGTTTGTGCAAGTCATTACTTTCATTTTGAGCAAAAAAATTACTAAACGGCCATGACTGACAACTCAACTTTGCGTGGTGCAATGCTGTAAAAACACACATGAATGAAAAAAAATAAAAAACTTTTACTTTTACTTTATGTGGCAAGCTTCCACATCAAAGTGCAAGAAAGATGGACCTGGAGTTTTCTGATGTTTCAGAAAAGAAAAATATTGCTCTCTGTCTTATGTGTGTCTGAACTCTGTCTTTGTATATTTTCTACAGAGTAAGCTTACTCAGACCGCATACATCACCATGTCAAACATCTCTGAAGCCTGAAACTTCAAGGTTTTTACTGAACCTTAGCAGCAAAGTAAAAAACCCATTCCTATACCTACAACTTCCTCACCACACACTTTAGTTATATTATGTTCTTTATATTATTTTTATAAATATGTAAATAAATAAATAAAATAATCATTAAAAACAAATTTTAAATATTGCTTTTAATATTGTTATAATTATTTTTTGTATTTTTATATTTTTTCTATACTTATTATATTAGATATACTATTATAGAAACATTTTCAGAGTTTTGTGTTTGCATAAATTGTTTTATGTTTTATAAATAATTATTTCAATGATTTCTAAATAAATAATGCACACAAATTTTTAAATTATAAATAAATAAATAATTAAAAACAAATTAAAAATACACTTATTATTGTTGTTGTTATTTTTAATATTTGTATTTTTATAATTGATATATTTATATTACATTTATGTATTTTAATTATATTATATTTTCATTATACTATTATAAAATATTTTGAGAGTTTTGTGTTTACATTATTATTTTATATTTTTATAAACAAATGAGTCATATAAATACTTTTAAATTAATTATAAATAAAGAAATCATTAAAAACTAATTCAAAATATAAAATATACAAATATTTTATTACGGTTAATATTATTTTTATTTTTAGTATTTATATTTTTACAACTATTATATTTTAAATATACTATTATAAAAATATCTGAGAGATTTGTGTTTGCATAAATTGTTTTATATTTTTTAGAAAAAAATAATATAATTTAAATAAAGTGGTATAAATAAATGATTACTTTAAAAGAATTCTAATTAAATAAATAAATAAAACAAATTAAAAATATACTTTTATTATTGTTGTTATTATTATTTGTTATTATTTGTTGTTATTTAGATTTTATAATTATTATATTTTTTATATATATACTATTATAAAATATTTAGCAAATTATAAAAATAGTTTGCATAAATTATTTTATGTTTTTGTAAATGAGTGATACAAATACACACTTTAAATGAATTATACATAAATAAATCATTAAAAACAAATAAAATATGCTTTTATTATGCTTAATATCATTATTATTATAATTATTATGCTTTAAATAGGCTATTATGAACAAATTTTTGAGAGTTGCTTGCATAAATTATTTTATCTTTTTATAAATAAATAATATAATTTAAATAAAATATAAATAAAATAATAAATAAAATAAAATAAATAAATAAATCGAAAAACATATATATATATATATATATATATATAATTATTTTAAATAAATTATAAATAAATAAATAAAAACAATTTTAAAATATAATTTTATTACTGTTATTGTTAAATTATTATTTATATTTTATAATTATTATATTATAAAAACTATTATAAAACTTGTTTTGAGAGATTTGTATTTGCATAATTTATTTTAGATTTTTTATAAATAAGTGATATAAATAAATAATGCAATGTAAATAAATGATTAATTTAAATGAATTATAAATAAAACATTTACATTAATTATTTAATTATAAACAAACAAATAGACAAACATAAATATATTCTTCCCATTAGCAAAGAACTAAAGTAATTTGACAGAAGTTTTCCTACTCTGGCTACAGCCCACTTATCTGGCTTTTAGCAAATCAGGTAAGATTATTAGGTCAGTGTTACATCACCTAATTAATATTCATGAGCCAAGCTGATAAATTTTATATGTGCCCCACGGAAGCCCCGTCACCGCCCAAGGGTGCCAGTACTTCCAGCCCACTCTGCCAACGTTAGTCGGCTGATATTAAAATATGCACCTCTTCAGGCTCACATTAAAAACACATTTCTTATCCAGACTATAAGTCGCAATGATTTTCGCTCTCGAAATCAGTTAAATGTGCCTTTTCGCTTCAAAGATCTGAGCATCTGCTCACAGACCTAATAAATTCCCAGTCAATGCCATGTCAATCATCAGCTACTTAATATTCATGAGAGTGTTTTCAATGCAGTGACATCATAACCCCACCCATCTTTGTCTCTGCCCAGTGTAAAACTTTCTTCAGCACTACTGCCCACACACACTATGCTTCTGCCATGGTTTGAGAGGCCTACATTTCTTTTATTCGCCCTTTCTCTTCCCAATAATTACCTGTCATTCTCTACTATATATGTTAAGTTAAAAGAAGCAAAAGCACAAAATAAAAAGTTAAGGCACCACCTGAGCTCATCTAAACTCACTTGTAACTGAGGACAGAATGAGACAGCCTGCCGCAGAGAATAGGCCACATCCTCCACTGCAGACACTGAGGGTCTGTCCCACACAACTCCCTCAGCATCTCTGTTTTATTTGGTACCTGACAGATTATTTGTGACCAACCACCTGCCACTGGCGCAGATGTCCGACTGAAAATGTTTAAAACACAGAGTTTAATAAAGAAGACCTCCTCATCGTAACTAAACAGGACATGACTTTTCATGGCGATGCTCTGCAGTAATAAAGTATCTTTTCTGTTGTGCCAACACTTACTTCCACAATACTTTCTTCTTCTTCGCTTATATTTGAAGTACATGAGAAATGTAATACATGGTATATATTGCCCTATATCAATATGACTGATATTGTAATATATGTTACCAATGACAATATATGAACCTGTTCCATTTTCTAATAATCTTCATGTACGTTTTTACGGTCACACTTTAGTTTGGAGACCAATTCTCACTATGAACTCTTAAAGCGATACTTCACCCAAAAATGAAAATTACCCCATGATTTCCTCACCCTCAAGTCATCCTAGGTGTATATGACTTTCTTCTTTCAGATGAATACAATCGGAGTTATATTAATAAATGTCCTGGCTCTTCCAAGTTTTATAATGGCAGTGAATGGCTGTTGAGATTTTAAAGCCCAATAAAGTGCATCCATCCAACATTAAAAGTACTCCACGCAGCTCCAGGGGGTTAATAAAGGTCTTCTGAAGTGAATCGATGCGTTTGTGTAAGAAAAATATCTATATTTAAAACTTTATAAAATGTAATCTCTAGCGTTCCAGTAGATGAGAATATGCTAGTCTCACAAGAACCAAGTTTTGTTTACAGCTAAGGAAAACCAGTCTCCTTTTGGCTTACATTTACATAATCCAATATTATTCTTTACAAATCCTCGTTTTGTGCTTCTAATTCATGACCGGTGTTTTGTTCCCCTACATCCTACGTCATCCGTTGGAACGCCATTCTCTCGTGAATGCACGTACGACAGTTAGCGTAAGATACAGATTACGCTTTATAAAGTATTAAATATGGATATTTTTCTTACACAAATGCATCGATTTATTTTAGAAGCCCTTTATTAACCCCCTGTAGCTGTGTGAAGTATTTTTTATGATGGGTGGATGCACTTTATTAGACTATTTAATCTCAACACCCATTTACCACCATTATAACACTTTGAAGAGCCAGGACATTTTTTAATATAACTGACTGTATTTGTCTGAAAGAAAAAAGTCATATACACCTAGGATGGCTTGAGGGTGAGTAAATAATGGGGTAATTTTCATTTTGAGGTGAACTATCCCTTTAAGTATGACTTTTGCCTCAATAAACTGCTAATTTGATGAGTATTAATAGTTAGTAAGGTAGTTGGCACCTTTGATATTATTTTCCTCTAAACCACAAGATGGCAGAAAAACTTGGCATAGCACTGTCCAAAACATTCGCTTTTCAAGATAAACGTGCAAATTTGTCTGATCCTTGATGCGATCACTGGCAGCAGCGCAAAGTCGATTCTGTGCTTACTTGATCTAATATTTGATGTTTTTAAAAATGTTGTAGATTTAAGTAGCAAATGAGAATCGCTAAAATTATTGAATAATTTTTAGACGAAAGTCTTCTTGATGATTTTCAATTTTGTTTAAGATAATTAAAGCAACAGTTTTTAAATAACAAAAGAATATGTAAAAAAAGCACCCCTGCTGTCAGATGGTAAATATCATATATTATGTTGGGTGTCTTAGAGATAATCATCATGTTTAGAATGAAACCATCATATTTAAAAACGTTCTATTAATCATATCATATAATACAATATCATTTGTTATTACTGTAAATCTATATCAAATAATTATGGGATCTCCTTTAATACTTTCAGAATCTTTACTTTTTAAAATGATTTTGTTTCTGTACTTTAAAAATATATTTTTTATATTGACATTTTAATGACAGTATATTTATTGAACAAAAATCAATTATTTTATTTGTCAAAATAAGCAGAAAATAATACAAACTTTGCTAAAGTGCATTTTGAACAAGTATTAACTTAGACATTATTTAAAAAAAAAAAAAAAAAACATTATTTTAGTTAAAGTATTTGTGTCAATACTGTGTGCCTTTTGCCCCATGTGTGCGGTAAAAGCCCCCCTTGCCATCTCATACATTTATAAGATTATTAAACAAAATAAAACACTTGTATAATTTGTTTTCACACAAATTCTGTTGCTCAATAAATGTTCAATACAAATGTATATTTTTTCTGCAATCATACGTTTTGGGTGCAGTGAAAAGCACATTTTTTTCTTAAGGTGTGCCCTAATATTCATGTTAATAAACAAGTAATTAATACTGAGAATTGGACCTTAAAATAAAGTGTTGTCATTTTTACTTCATATGGCATTATATTTCATATATGGAATTTGAATATTCGTACATATGAGATACACGCCAAAAGAAAAAATGATGGGAAGAATACAGTGGCGGTACTAACAAATATCCTGATAGTTAATATTACATACAAATTGAATATAAGGCATTTTTTTTAGATCAACTTTTTGCTTCAGTGTTGAAATATAAAACTTTTAAATGTTGGCTGTAGTAACTTGTTTTCATGGCAGATTTATCAAACATACATTACATAAAGAGGACAACGAGTTTATTAAACAATGCATATATTGTGGGAAAATGCTCCTCTCTGCTTGTCTTTGACACCATCAAAAGCAGAAGCGCTAATTAAAAATCCCCATTTGGTAAATGATTTCAGCCCTCCAAAACTTTTGGCTAAACATTTTCATTGCTGAAACTTACTCATAACTAGTTTTTAGCATAATTATTTGAGCTAAAGACTTTACATTCTCTCATCTTTGTTCCACGCTCAGCACGCACACCAAACAAAGGGGAGCACAATCATTTGATGAAAACAAAATGATGGGCTATACGTGATGGCAGTAATGACAGAACAGTAATTATAACAGGATTACTGAAAAATGTAAGAGTAGCCCCCTTCATTAGCTCATTACAGTTACAGTAATGTGATTAGTGTAATGCATCACACCCAACAGCACAGTTACACATCAAAACTACCAGAATTTAGTTTTATAATCTAAAACAATAATATAAAAATGTGCAATAAAATGTAATTTAATAATGTAATGACTATATATATACATATATCCTTATTTAAAGTGGTCCTATTATGCTATTTTAAAGGTTGCTAATATTGTTTTATGAGTCTCCTAAAAGGTTTATCTGTATGCAAGGTCAAAAAACACTTTAGTTTTCTCCAAAAATAGATTTAATTTTACTAATTTCTAAATGATTCATAAACGACTTGTGCAAAGCAGTGAATATAATACCTTGATGAGAGCTATCCCAGTTGGCTTAACCCAGTTAATTAGAAATCACCTTAAATTCAGTAAAGGCAATAGTGTTTATCCAGCTTTATGTTTGGGTGGTATTGATATTTTAGACCGTAAATGCAATAACAGACATATTCGCAAAATATTTCAGACAAAGAGAAAGATTACTCCAAGAGGGAAATTCTACTGGGGCTCTTTTATAACAAATATTAATTGGAGAAAGGCCTGGCTTTTGCCAAGTAAATTTTGTTTATCTAATAAGGTTAAGGAGATTCATTATAAAATTCTTCATAAAATTTATCCCATTAATTTGTCTGTTTCTAAATATTCTGATATTGATGAGTCTTGCTTGTTTTGTGGTTTTGTTGAGGAAACAGCTGCCCATTTATTTTTTGATTGTGGTGTAACCAACAAATTATGGGTTGATTTAAGCACCTATATTTTTAGCCTTTTAGCCAAATGTGACCCATACCTTCGTCCTCAAAGATGTTATTTTTTATTATGAAAATCCAAAACTATTATCTGTTGAATATCTGGTTAATTTTCTTACATTGAATGCAGAATTCTTCATTCATAAGCAAAAATGGCTTAAATGTCCTCTGTCTTTTCCCCTTTTTCTTGCTGAACTTGATTCTCTCATTTTATCTCTTAAACTCACAAGCAACAAAAAGAGTGCCAAATTCTTGTTGCATTATCACATCTTTTCTAAAAGAAGGTAATTTTGTTTTCTATACTTTTCTTTTCTGTATGGATAGTGCCATAATTTGATGTACACAAATCCAGAATATAAACTTTCTGTCTTTTTCTCTATGATTGTTCCTTGTAGAAATTATCAATGTCTAATTTTCCTGTTCTTGTACGTTTTTTTTGCAATTAAAAAAAACTGGTGCAAAGCAGTTCGTAGAATCAGTCTCTCTAAACCCCTCCTTTTCCGTGAGCCCTCACTGCTGTGATTGGTCAGATGGCGCGGTCCTTTATGATTGGTCTACCGCGTACAACGCGTGACGGAAAACGATACGCCCATCGCCCTGAACGGAATGAAGCTAGCAGACTTCTGTCGCTGCATGTCGCCAGAGGCTGGCGACGAGGTTGCTAGTAGGCATTCTCACTACTAGTTGCCTTGATAGCGAATCAGGTTTCTTGCCGCTAAATACAAACATCTTGGAGGCAAAAGACTAAATATAATATAAATATAAATTAAATCTGTACATACAAACAAAAACGAATGAGAAGCAGAGCCTACGTTTTTTTCCATTGCCTATGTTTATCTACGGCTGACAGGAGAATGATCACATGAGCTCTACAGTCTTCTTTCCTATTGGCTGTCGCTCCAGAAAGTGGCTCTTCATTTGCATAAAGTTGAGGGATTCTGAACTTTGGCGCGTCGCTGGACACGCCCCATCTGGTCGCCAACGGTCGCTGTAGCTCGATGTCGCGCTTGTCGCCGGAAATCGCCAGCTCTCCATTGAAATGAATGGGATCGCGTCGCTTTGTCGCTGCGTGTCGCTTGTAGTGTGAACGGGGCTTGACAGCCCTGGAGACTTGTCAATACATAGAAAAGATGGCATCGATTTTACCATACCAATTCGAGCCGGAGTTTGACGATGAAACGGTTGAAGTGGCTGATCGACAAGTTAGTACAGACTACCGTGGAAAGTGCTCGCAATTTGCTTATGTAAGCGAACCGGGCACACCTCTGTGTTGTAAACTTCAACATTGTGTAATGCATTTAGCAGCTTTCACACCGAACGTGGAAAGCGCTGCGCTGCGAAATAGACAATAACTTTATCGTGCACTGTCAGCTTCACAACTTTGCAGATAGTTTATGTTCACAAACAGCTACATGACACACTGCATTAAAGGTCATATTTGAAAAGGCATAATAGGAGCACTTTAAGTTATTACTGCGTTCCTATTGAAAATGATACTTTTATGACAATTGTAATGAACAATGACAAACGCATAAAAAATACGAACTGGAGCCAAATGTGTTAGAGATGATTCATTTTATCTAATGATTTCTTAACTCGGAAAACAAAGCATAGCAATCCCGTCAGTGTGATCTAGGAGAACCCAAATCTGAAGGGCAAACAGAATAATACATTTCACTGAACTGATGGATATTTGCCTCATGCATTAGCGTAAAATCTCTTAAGTCAGGGACACAATTTCGACTTTCCATCTGAGAATCTAACTAGACGCATAAACCAAGGACTGTGCAAGAGATGAACAATAAAGGGTGAGAGAAGAGGGACTGCTTTCTTAAGGATGCTCCTGTAGGTCTTCTAATGCTCGTCGAGAGGGTAACGGAAGTTCAGACTTAATAAGATCGTTAGCGTAGCTTTGTGGTGCTTACAGTTATTGGGGCTAAACGACTATTTCATTATGCTTTAAATAATTTGCTGTTAGTTCGTCAGATAATGTTTAGGCTTCTGCAGTACTGGTGATTTCAGTCAGAACTCAGCCAGTATAGTGTAATAATAGCGGTTTTATTGATGATTATAATTATGAATGTTAGGAATAACACTTCAAAACTGACAGAAATAAGATTAAACATAGCGAATTCTAAATGAGCCCATGACAAATATAAATGTCCACAATAAAGAAAGAAAACCAGTTCGTTTAAAACATTGTATACATGTTGGTTTCAAATAAAAACATGCAAATAAAAACATTATTAATCATATTTATAATATAATATAATATCATTCATATTAATATAATAATTAAAATGAATAAGGGCATATTGGAAAATTTTAAACACATGACTTTTAAATTGAATTATTATAATATAATATTATATAATAAATATCAATCTTTTAATTGGCATTATTAATTATAAGATCATATGGCAAAAATGTGACTTTTCTAAATGACTTTTAGATTAATTAAATTATTAGAATTATTAATAACCAACAATACAAATAATAATCAATACTATGAATAATAGTAAAAATATTACATAATAAATACTAATATTTTAATTGAAATGATTAATTATAAGGTCATATGGCAAACAATTAAACCACTTTTAGATTAATTTAAATATTTTATTAATAATAATAATAATAATAATATCATCTAATAAATATTAATATTTTACTGACATTATTAATTATAAGGTCATATGGCAAAAAGTTAAACATCCCTTTTAGATTAATATTAATTTTTATTATAATAATTATTAATAACCAACATTAGAAATAACAATCAATATTATTAATAATATTATATAATAAATATAAATGTTTTAAATTACATTATTATTATAAGGTTATATGACAAAAAAAATTAAACATCACTTTTATATTACTTTAATTATTATAATTATTAATAACCAACATTTATAATATTATATAATAAATAGTAATCTTTTAATTTACATTATTAATTGTAGGGTCATATGGCAAAAAAATTAAACATCACTTTTAGATTAATTTCAGTTATTATTATTCATATTATTACTATATTATTATTCATAATAATAATAATAATAATAATAATATATTAAATATTTATATTTTACTTACATTATTAATTATAAGGTCATATGGCAAAAAGTTAAACATGACTTTTAGATTAATTTAATTATTATAATTATTAATAACCAACATTACAAATAATAATCAATATTATTAATAATGTTAATAAGGTCATCTGTCAAAACGTTAAACATCACTTAAATTTAATTATTATTAGTATTAATAACCACCAATGCAAAAAATAATTAGTATTATTAATAATATTTATAATATTATATAATAAATATGAATCTTTAATTTACATGATTAATAATAAGGTCATATGGCAAAAAAAAAAAATAGCATATATTTTAGATTAATTTCAATTATTATAATTATTAATAACCAACAATACAAATAATAACCAATAATAATAATAATAATAATATTTATTATATATATATATAATATATTTTTAATTGACATTATTAATTATAAGGTCATATGACAAAAAAATTAAACATCATCTTTAGATTTCAATTACTATTAATAATAATAATAATACAAATTTAATAAAAATACAAGTTTACTTTTTTAGAAAAAAACATGAATTGATAAATACCATTCAGTTTCTGGGGAGTCGCATCACATGACATTTTACAAATTGAACTAACCTTGACATTATCTGATATTTAAAGAAACTTGCTGACCTTGATGCACAGTCATAAGGGTCTCTGAGGGTCTCAAATGATTTTCTTTTTTCTCTCTCTCTCTTTTTTTAAATGACATCATGTCATTTACCTAGAAATACAGCCCATAAACCATTAGGACACTCAGTTCTTTTGATCCTCATTTAATGAAGTACAGCTGTCATGATCAAAGATCAGACATGCCTTTTAAACAACAGTTTAACACCTGCTTTCTGCAGACAGTAATCAGCAAACATTAATTGCAGGAGGCAAAAATACAGCAGCGAGTGGATTCATCCTGCGTGAGCTGCCTGTGTTACAGTACACCAGACTTTGGACACAGCAGAGCAACTTTTGTCTGTTTACAAGGAGAGAAACACTTGATAATGAAATATATGTGAGAAAAAAAATCTAATCTGCAATGGCATTTGCCTGAAAGACATTTTTAGGCAGTGGACCAAACAAACCCCTGCGGTCTCTCCTGCCTGATGCTCAGATCTTCCTACTTCACATCCCATGCTCAATCCTAAATCTACACTCCCCACATGCTGTCATCTAGGACAGAAGTGTGCTCCTGGAGGGCCCGTGTCCTGCAGTTTAACTCGAACCAGCTTCAACACACTTGGATGTTTCTAGAGAGTCTGAAGAGCTTGATTAACTGATTCAGTTGTGTTTAATTAGACTGGAGCTCAACTCTGCAAGACAGCAGCCCTTCAGGAACAGGTTTGGACAGCCCTGATCTATGAGACGATACGCTCTCTCGTCAGAGGCAGCACCCTGCATGCTCTGCTTTTCAAGAAGGATGAACGTCTGGTGATGTGCTACAGATGTAATATCTGTGGGTGGAGTTGTTAACAGTATTTTATGGGTGGCTGAATCACATCTCTTCCCGTTATATCATTTAGTTTAATTCATTTTATGAGATCAAATGCACATAAAAATATCGGACAGTGTTTATTAATCCAGTACTGTCATGCTATTTCTGGTCGACACATTGTTAATTTAAAAGTAACAGTTGATTGCCGTTTAAAAAAAAACACTGTCTGGGAGTTATAATAATTGATTTGTTTTTGCAAAAGTGCATAACTAACATTAAGTCATGGATTGTGTTTTATATTGAGCACAGTGCTACTTTTCTCTTATATGATCGCAGTTACCAGTCACTCAGGAAAAACAGATATGCATGGTGAGACTTTACATAGAACGTAGCAGAGTGGGATTTGAGAGGAACCTAAATCCTGTGGGATGTGGATTACTGGCATTGACAGTTCAAATCAAAGTTAGGAAATGCCTATAGAAAGACATACAGCAC
Organism: Labeo catla; assembly: GCA_012976165.1. Classification (NCBI taxonomy): domain Eukaryota; kingdom Metazoa; phylum Chordata; class Actinopteri; order Cypriniformes; family Cyprinidae; genus Labeo; species Labeo catla. The sequence continues at coordinate 723,871 of VONZ01000221.1, forward strand.
AAGAAGAGAGAATGAAAGACCAGCAGGGACTGAGACCAAGGCAAAGAGAGAGAAAACAGTTGATCTGATGCAGGCTGCTGAGGGTTTGCAGGTTGTTCACTGTACTCAGCCTGTCAAATTTTACCCTCTGAGACCCACTGTGGCATATGCAGAACACACTGTGAAATGTATCATAGCAAGGAATGCCAACACACTACCTAACCACCCCACTGCACTTTATATATGAGCAATATCACACAAGTGGACGTGAGATATGGCTGTAATTTGGGCACGGCTGTGATTCGCCCATAGGTGATCACAGTATGCCGATATACGCCATATCACAAGGCTACTCACATGATATTGCATTTATACAACAGTTTGACAAGTGTGTAAATACATAAGTAACAACCACAGAGTGTCTTTAAAAACCCTCTTTTGTGCAGAGCTACTTCCTTCTGCCACAGATTCAAATCTCAGTTTGACAGTTTAACAGCTGAGCCCAAGCCTCCATTACTAATTTGAAAATGCCACTTTAGAACTAGTAACGTTGGTTACACTTTATTTTGATAGTCCACTTTAGAAATTCTACTAACAATAGGTACTTCTGCAACTACATGTCAACTAATTTTCATTCATTTGCAACTACATGTCAACTAACTCTCAGAGCAGACTGTTAGGTTAGGGTTAGTAGAATAAGTTGACATATACTTGCAAAGTTTAGAAGAGTGTTAGAAGATATTAAGCAGACAGTCTACTAATACTTTAATGACTAGTTGACATGCAGTTGCAAAGTTACTTACATAAAATTTCTCAAGAGTAATTTTTGAAGAGGACACAAATAATATAACCAAAATTGTTCTTGTAAGGACAGCATGTGTACATAACATGAAGACTGTTTAAATATGAGTTCGGTTTATAGGTTTACCACACGGTCATATTATAATTATTGAATTATTTTGCATCCTCCACATGGTATTTTATGTTTCGTCTGTGACTGAGGACATCTCTTATTAAGTTATTCAAGCACAGCTAGCCCACTGATCTGCTACTTAACACCATATTGAGCAAAACCCAACCCATCGGTAGGTCTACAATATTAGCCTAAAAACAGTCCACACACAGGCTTATTGCCGTGTTAGTTGTAGTGGATAACAAGCTACGGTACTAAAAAACCTAAGCTTGGTAACCTCATAATTGCTCATAGAAAAATGCATTATGCATCATCTGCATTAAAGAGAAAGAATCACTTCACCCGATGTTTAAAGCGAATAAAATAGCCTTGACAGCCTAAGTTACTTACACATAACTACTGAGAAACTTTGCTCTCTCCCACCGGAGTCGGACTCGTATGTCTATCGGTAAAGGGGGAAATCAGGGGGCAAGGGAGGGGGGTTTCAAAACATTTCTGAACTTAAAACGCTTTTTTTTTTTTTTTTTGCGTTTATATTGTTTTACTACTTTTAGGTATTATTTTAGGTATATCTACATTATATTAAGTACAATACACAGGATCGCTTGTAATGTTTTAGGGGGGACAACCCTCAGATAGGGGGGAACATGACCTCCCCAACCCCCAAACCCCCCATGATTTACGCCTATGCCTGCATCTGATACAGCATTCACTCTTCAACTCAATCTCATATTCACAATAAAACATTACTTTGAATGTCCGCTGAGGAAAGCGATATCTTTGTTGTACCATCCTTTCATCTGTTAAAGGAATAGTTCACTTTCAGACCAAAAATTTACAGATAATGTACTCACCCCCTTGTCATCCAAGATGTTCATGTCTTTCTTCAGTCATAAAGAAATTATGTTTTTTGAGGAAAAAAAAATCAGGTTTTCTCTTCTATGGGGCTCCCGAGGTTGAACTTCAAAAATGCAGTTTAAATGCAGCTTCAAAGGGCTCTAAACGATCCCAGCTGAGGAAGCAGGGTTTTATTATCTAGTAAAACAATTGGTTATTTTCTAAAAAAAATTAAATTTATATACTTTTTATCCTCAAATGCTTTTCTTGTCTAGCTCTGTGTGTACTCTGTGTATTCCGGTTCATGACAGTTAGGGTATGTCGAAAAACTCCTATCTCATTTTCTCCTCCAATTTCAAAGTCGTCCTATATCGCTGTTTTACCTTTTTTTGTAAAGGGCGTTTGACCTTCTTTGCATGTTCACTTTGTAAAGACTGAGTTGATACTTCTGCAGTGATGTAGGACAATTTTAAATTTCAAAACTCCCTCTTTTAAAATAAAGTAATATGAAGTTAGGAATCTGCTGTGGATGCAGAACAGCAGAAAGGCAACAGGCCCTTACTCAATATCATCTGCAACATTGAAGTGGTGTGTGTTCATCCTTGCTCCAATATTTACTGATATATATTCAACTAGTCATTAAGAGTATGCAGAGTCCCCACATGTATTAAAGCAGCGGTTATAAATCCAGTGGCAAAAACGTTGAATATTAGTTGCTTAGATGATTATAGACCAGTGGCCCTTACTTCAGTTGCTATGAAAATCTTCAAGCGACTGGTGCTTAGGTATTTAATTTTGAAAATGTGTCTTGATTCTCACCAATTCTCTTATAAGGCTAATAGGTAGGTTGATGACACTGTGGCTCTGTCTCCATTCAATTTTGAAGCCCCCAATACTTATGTCAGGGCCCTTTTTGTAGTCTACAAATCTGCATTTAATACAATTATTCCAGTTAAACTTTTTGATAAGTTAAAGCATTTGGGGATTCAGTACTCCCTTGCTCTTTGGATTTTGGATTTTTTGCAGAAAAGATCACAAGTAGTTAAAATCAATAATACATTTTCGAGCCCTAACACAATTAGTGTGGGGGCCTCACAGATGATACTACACTGACTGGTTTAATAACAGATAATAATGAGTAAGACTATAGAAGGGAGGTTTCTACACTGTGTGAATGGAGTTGTACTCATAATCTGAAGCTGAATGTCCTAAAAACAAAGGTTTTGAGCTCCGACGGAGGACAAATGTTGTTTTACCAATGACTATTATTGGTCAGGACATTGAAAATGTTCAATGTTTTAAAGGATAAGTCCACTTTCAGAACAAAAATTTACAGATAATGTGACCCCTTGTCATCCAAGATGTTCATGTGTTTCTTTCTTCAGCCGTAAAGAAATTATGTTTTTTGAGGGAAAAATTTCAGGATTTTTTTCCATATAATAGACTGCTATGGTGCCCCGATTTTGAACTTCCAAACTGCAGTTTAAATGCGGCTTCAAACGATCCCAAATGCAGTTGTAAACAATCCAAGCCAAGGAAAAAGGGCCTTATCTAGTGAAATGATCGGTTATTTTCATAAAAAAAACATACAATTGAAATACTTTTTAATCTCAAACACTCATCTTGTCTTGCTCTCCCTGAACTCTGTGTATTCTGGCTCAAGACAGTTAGGGTATGTCGAAAAACTCCAATCGTATTTTCTCCCTCAACTTCAAAAATCCTTTCAAAATCATCCTACATCTCTGCAGAAGTACTGACCCAGTCTTTGCAAAGTGAACATGCAAAGATTATCAAACACCATTTACAAAAAAGGTAAAACAGCGATATAAGACGATTTTGAAGTTAAGGGAGAACATGAGATGGGAGTTTTTCGACATACCCTAACTGTCATGACCCGGAACAAAAACAGTTCAGGCAGAGCAAGACAAGCGTTTGACATTAAAAAGTATATAAATTGCATTATTTTTATGAAAATAACCGATTGATTCGCTAGATAAGACCCTTCTTCCTCAGCTGGGATCGTTTACAACCACATTTGGGATCGTTTGAAGCCGCATTTAAACTGCATTTTGGAAATTCAAAATCGAGGCAGTATATCAGTCCATTATATGGAGAAAAATCCTGAAATGTTTTCCTCAAAAAACAATTTCTTTACTACTGAATCAATTCTAAAAGATCCTTTACATCAAGCTAGACACCTCTTTACGTCTCTTCCCACAGGCAGACGCCTTAGATCAATTAAAACTAAGTCTACATGTTTTCTGAACAGCACTTATTGTAGGATTGTTCATGCTCTTAATTCCTCTGGTATTTATGCATCTGCATTTCATTCCTTATAATTGATAGGACATATATGTATAGTTGTATTTATGTATGTTTATGTATTTATGTATGAATTTTAATGTATGTTATTATTGTTGATGAGCTCACCAAGCAAATTCCAAACAACTAGGTTGTTATGGCACTAAGTAAATAAATAAATAAATTAATTAACAATGCATAAAACTCATAAAATGCATTAAAAAAGTCTTAAGGGTCAATTTTTTGAAATTGAGATTTTTACATCATATGTAAGCTGAATAAATAAGTGTTAGGATAGGACAATATTTGGCCGAGATACAACTATTTGAAAATCTGAAAAAAAAAGTAACATATCAATAAAATCGCCTTTACATTTTTTTTAAATTAAGTACTTAGCAATGCATATAATTAATGAAAAATTACATTTTTGATATATTTACATTAAGAAATTTTCAAAATATCTTCATGGAACATGATCTTTACTTAATATCCTAATGATTTTTCGCATAAAAGAAAAATCGATCATTTTGACCCATACAATGTATATTTGGCTATTACTACAAATATACCCATGCTACTTATGACTGTTTTTGTGGTCCAGGGTCACAAATGTGTTTGCAGTTTATTAGCACTTTTTCAGTAATATAGACAGAGAACGTATGCGCATGGTTGCCAGGTTGGGAAGATTAAGTAAACAGATTGAGAAAATATATAGATTTTTTTTTAAAAAAAAAGCTTTGATTGGGAGATTTAAACTCTTGCAATCTGGCAACTGCAACCATGAAAGTTTGTGGAGGCCTGTTACCAATGCAAGACAACACAATCGCCAAATAAAAATGCCATGCTTTCAGGAAAATAACCAGTGATGATTATGCTTAGTAAGTCAAGGAAAGCAGAAAAGCTTAATCATGATTAAAATATGATATACCTTTTATATGGATAAACAATTTTGGTACATTGTTGGATCGTCACTTGATGTAAAATCTGGGTTCTGAAGCAAAACTAGTTAAGAAGCACTGCTTTAACTGTCCAAAACTCAAAACTAAACCTGTCGGTGAAGTCTGCCATTTCTAGACCCTGTTCTAACAAACAAAGGCAAGTTCATTAGCGTCTGACTTTCCCGTTTGGAAAAGCGGATCAGTGGTGAATGCTATCTGCCCTCTGACTGCTGCAGCCGCAGAATCAAAACACGCCGAGATTAGTGTGTCTGTTCCCCAGCTCTGAGAGACCATCATTCAGAGAACATTCGTCACAGAGCCACCGTAATGATAATGAAAATGAAAATGGCACCTTTTTTATGGATTAAGCAATTCATGGCTCCACCAGTGCGGCATAACTACATTTCAAAATATTCATAATTATAAAACCCTACCGAAAGCCAATGTATCAACACGCCTCATCAAAATCCACGAGGCTCAGGTGATTTCAGATGTAAATTGAGGTCAGAATCATGAGCACATTAACATTTATATATTAACTCTCAGTGTTTATTACACAGTTGGAATAGCTGAATATTAAACATTCTTGTATGTTGAAGATACCTAAAAGATATCCTAAAACTAGCCCACTGAAAGGGGACTAATGACATACGACATTTAAAAAAAAACTGTGTAATATATTGTTTTTTGCTCATACACCTGTAAAGATATTTGATTTATATGATTTTAATTAAAAAGTACATGCACCTGACAGAGTCTATTTTCTGGGAAATGCACTGAAGGAAAAATGCTCTATATACATGAACCAAGACTTGGAAATTTCATCACATAAGGCTGGTAATTTGTCACAGAATTTGCTGTCATGCTATGAAAAATGGGCAGTTAATATTTTATGAGATTAAATGACATCCAAAAAATAACCTGTGGTGATGTACTGCACCTACAGTAGCAATCAAGGGAAAACTTAATGACAAACAAGACAGACGATACCTCCTCTATAGAGTTCAAGCTAAATGACACGTCTGTTCAGTAAGTGCAGAGGAGGAGAAAAAGACTACTTCATCAATTTTTAAAAGCATTGTTTTAGTGCTAAACTGATAAAGCCAATTTTCAGAATATCAGCAATGGCTTTAATATGTAATTGTATTTATATATACACTACATAAGCATAATAGTTTAAAAATGTGTTTTTTTTTTTTTTTGTTTTTTTTTATAGCTTTACATGCTATGAAAACAATGTAACTTCAGTATAAAAAGAGCATTTATTGAAACTAAGCATCAGAAATGACCTGTTTTGAACTTGTGGAACTATATCACTGAGATAAATGCATCAACACTGTCAACATGAATGTCCTACTGGGTTGTTAGAAACTCAGCTCCAGTCATGGTACGATAATAATAAAAAAGCACAAAGGAATTCATTATTCTTAAATGCAAGAAGCAGAACTATTAATAATATGAGGAAATTTCATCAAACCTTATGCTGTTCTAGGCTCTGGGTAGCACATACAGCTCTACAGATGCTTCTGTGAGCCTTCTATAATAATAATATTAATAATAATAATATAACATTTTTTGTCTCTTAGATATACACATTTGATAATAGCTTGAGTTAGGATGCAGATGCAGATTTATGTTCATTATCAAAATCAGTAATATCTGTAAAAATTGTAGCATCCTCATTTTTATATGGTGAAATTGAATTATTCTGACTGTTTGAGTTTTTTTTTTTCCTCCCATATCATCGATAGATCATGATAATAACAGTTAAAACCACAATACAGCACCTCAGTACCATGGTAAAAATGTAATATGGTTTCTAGGTATTTGTATGAAAAACAGTAGTCTAAATACATTTAGTATAAATGCATAAACGCTATAGCTTAACCACAAAAATACTAAAATTATATTCCATTATTCCTTCTTCAATTCATTTAATACTTGTCTACATTAATAAATTTCTACACAAATTGACCTACGCTTCTGACACAATACCAGTTAGTGCTACTATGGTAAATGATGGCGATTTGTAGATTTAAAAGCCTTTTGACTGTATTGTTGCGCACCGTGTTTCTCTTGTTTGTCAGCGCTGTTTCATCTGGCTATAAACCGAGTTATTTATGTTCTCCACTTAATTTAAGCACTTCACACTGGCATTGTTTAGTAACCAAGACTTATCAGCGAGTGAACTCTAGTAAGTTCTTTATAGTAAGTTTGCGCCGTGCCGCTGTTTGAACTTTGAGCCATGTAGCATCTGGACCAATCACACATACAGTTATTTGTTGCATTTAACAAATAGTCTTTAAACCCAACAAGCCAGCTATATGCTGGAGTTCTGAAGACAACCCCCCAAAGCAACTAACACCCCAAAAGGGCTCAGTTGCCAGGGCGACCATCTGATAACAGGTTGTATTGCCCCAAAGGAATGCACATTTGCCCATGCTACATTTGCCCATAGGAAAGACACAATGCCTATAGAAATGGGCTGTTTCCTATTAATTTACAGATAAACCTATCCTTAACCTTCCTATCACACATAGCCCCAGGTCATTGTGTATAGGTTTACTATTATTGCCTTGCAATTTTGTGTTTTTCATTATGCACTGTTATATGCATTTGTTATGATAGATCTCTAGTGTAGAATAACTTACCTATGCCATGTTTGGTCTCTTTGAATTTGCATTTTGATGATCTAAATGATGTTGTATATTATATGTTGATACCTTTGCAACATCTTAGTGTTTTAAAAATCCTTAGTAGTTTTGCATCAACACCCAATCGAATTACATATGCAAAATACCATGCTCACAGACAAAGAGTCGTAAACTTTCCCTCCAAAGGTAAAAGTCGCTATTGGCTCTCGGACCTCCTGGAGGTGTAGCTTCCAGAAACCTTAAAAGCATCATGCACATGCTTTTTCTCTTGGCTCTCTTCTGCAAAATCTTCCGATTGCTGCCCATGTGGAGGAACCCACGGGGAGCCTGAGCCAGCACAAGGCATGCCCAGCGGGCCCGACAGACCCCAACATATAGAGCTGTGGCTCTCGACCACAAAGAGCCAGACATTTTCACTCAACCCTGGAATTCATCTTCATGAAAATGTCCTCGAACAGATATTTCTCTCTTCAGAGTTTTTTTTTTTTTTTTTCTTTACTTCACTTCACATGAGTTCTTTTAGAACCTAAGAGAATGAGGAGGATGAGCTAGAACTCGTCAGGACTTCTCTAAGTTGCCCCAGGCCTTGCGGTCTTTCCATTCCCCAAAGATCATAGGATTTCAGCTGGGTCCCTCTCAGCTCTTGGTTCTTCTTCAGTTTTCACATGGGAAGAAACTCCCAGTCCCCATCGAGTCAGAACATCTTTGGAGTTCATCACTCTTCAGACCCGGAAGAACGTGATCGCGATTCCAAAACCACCACTGCTCCAAACCATCAAGCCTTTCACCCGAGACTGCATTCAGAAGCTTGTTCAACGACCAAGGCAATGCAAGTATCGTACATTTAACTAAACAAAACAGAGGTTTAGTATAAGCTGTAGACAGCACTGATGGTTTCACTCAGGTGGTTAACTGACTTTTCTCATAGCTACATTTTCTTGTCTCTCTAACTGCTTCTCACTTGCCCTTCTCCCATGTATGAGTGATTTCATGTTTGTTTAGTTTGATTAGTTATGTAGGGGATCTACAGAAGTCAATTTTGCTCAAAGGGAATCATTTAAGATTGAACAGAATCTCCGTTTTACAGCGGACCAATAAATCGGCCAGTGATTAATTTGGCGAGCCGTATAACACCAATTCTGTACTGGACTAATATCCAAAATATAGTGAAAACACTATTTATTAGCACGGTAACAAGGTCGGCAGTTTAAGACATTAATTTATAAGCACAAAACACAAGATACTTCTCTTTTCAATATAAATAGGAATTTATTGGAAAAACCTAAGACATATAAACTAATCTAACACATAGACGCGCATTCACACATTCATACAAGTCGCAGAAAGAGAGAGAGAGGAGGAAAGAGTGAGTTTAGAAGAGTGAAAATATGAAATCCCAAGTTTATAGCATAAGTATATGCAATTGCTTAGACCTGAACAACCATCAATCATTTAATTAACCCTCGCGTTGAGTTTCTTAATGAGGTTATTAAACGTTATATTAATGCACCAGTTCAGCTAGAATCTGGAGGTTGTACTTGCGTTGCCTTTGTGTTAAGGGGTTTCCTTTGATGACGTCGTTGCAGAAAGGGGTTCCCCAAGGTTGCTGATTGGTTGGAAGTCTGTGGTCGTTGGAGGTGATGTCTTGGGCGTTGGCTGGAGGATGGAGTCGTGTACGCTGGTTGAAGTTTTGAGGCAGGCACGAAGTCTGAGACACGGCTTAGCGGCAAAACTTAACTTAGAACACGAAACTCTCAACGGAAAGAAAAGATTAAAGTAAAAGAAAGAAATGTGACGGTCTCCTCATGTTTTCACTAGAGGAGTGGCTGGCGTGCAAGCCAGGAAACGTTCAAAGAACGCAAAAAGCATGGCGAAGACCAATAGCTAAAAGCTAAAAGCAACGGCTAAAAGCATGGCTAGGAGCGATGGAAATAGCAAAAAGCCCAAACTAAAAGCAAAATTTGATGGTGTCCTGTGGTTTTAAACTCAGCTTTGGACACATCCCAAAATGGTGTCTTGACCAATTAGATGTTGTCTTAACTCGGGATATTGCTATGTTTCTCCTCCCAAAACATAAATCAGCACGTTATCTTATCAGTCACATGGTCAGAATTTTCCCGCTCTTGCAGAGTATAATTTGGCCATGATTCCTATAACATGAATACAACGCATTTGACAATGAATTGATTGGTGGAAACATTCAAAGCATGAATTTTCAAACTCATACATACCAAACATGAATATAAACCCTTAAGCTATTCAATAGTTATTAAAAAGGACATACACAACGAGTGATTAGAACATAATAGACAAATGTGTGGGTGACATACATAGTAGGGAGTTATTCAATGGTCTGATGTTCATTCATAAGTCCTTTTAAGCATCATTTTGGTGCATATTTAGGTAAAATGGACAGTCTCTGCCATTCTGTGAACTAAGGGCATGTTCCAAGGAACAAAGGAATTTAGAAGGAACTTGGTCTGGTTCTTGTCTTGGGTGGGGGAGCACCACCCAACAAAGTTTCCTCATGTGATGGTCCTGATGTGCTGCATCTTTGACCATTAATCTTGGGTTTCTCGCCCCAATATTGACAATCTCCTTCCTGAATTGGGATTATCAATAATTGTGTTCTTCTTGTTTTAATGTTGCAAGTTGTTCAAAGCTGTGAAAGTTGGTTGGTTAGGCTTACTTCTGGCTGGCTGGCGCCAGGGTTTCCTGGACAGATTTATGACGTGGTCCTGGCCCCTTTGTGGAATTTGGCTCTTTGGTTTCAACCAAATGTTCTGATCGAATCTTCTATTTGTCTGATTCGCTCTGATACCCTACATATCCCCCCTTCGGTCGACGATGTGTTGGTTGATGAAGACATCGGCGAGCGCTGGAGAAACAAAGGCAGAAGAAGCAGACACCAACACAGCAAACAACAAGACAACACCTCCAGGACAGTTACTGTACTGGTGCAGGGCATTAGGTTATTTATGGTACAGTCACTTACATTTAACTAGCCAGCATAGTTTAGTACACTGAGAATAGTCAAGTTCAATCTAGAAATTGTTGTTCGAATTTGTTTTGGTAGGTTGATTCTTTGATCAAATTTTGCAATTAAAATTTTGTTTGTTTCTTATAGGTTTTAATTTAGAAATGTTCACCTTTGATTTCTGGTGAATCATTTGTGGTAAAATGGTTTGACCTATCGGGCATGGAGCTCTTTGGCTTCCATTCAGTTTAGAGTGGCTTGTGGATATTAGGCGTGGCGAGTCAATCCTAATATCAGATCTTTGACCCCAGTGGGGTGGCTAGGAGTTTCACCTGCTAAAGAAAGAGAGAAAGGAAAGGGATAGGTCACAGAAAACAAACAAAACAAAGGAGCTGCGGGTTTTCCTAGTGTGGCTAACAACTACTGTTGTGCTAGGATGCTGTGTGCAGCTAGGGTGTCATGTACCTTGACTTAGTGTCAGGTGTTCTACCTGTGGTGAGGATAATTGCATGTTCCTGCACGATGAGTATGAAACTACGTTAAGCTATGATTTGAATATTCTCCTTGTGGGAAGAATATGTTGGTTGAACGTGTTATCAGTAGACGTAGTTATGTTGTGTGTGTTAATGATGTAGTGCAGTGTATGGTCAGATCTGTTTCAGTCTGTTTTGGCTCCCCCCTTTTCTTGCATGTCAGTGAAGACTGGCTCTCTGCATCCTTGGCTTGGATGAGGGCGTGTCCATGATCTCATGGGGGTCGGTCCAGCAAGGCAGGAAGTTCGTTAGCAGACAGTCTGAGGTTTGGTTTGGCATGGCTGTGTGAAGCTGGGATGCAAAACCTTGTCTCCTATGGTGCATTCCTCTTGTGATGCCTTCTGGTTGTGGCAGACCTTCCGACCTTCTGTGCTTTGGTGGTTGCTGTTGCACAGACATGAATGTGGTTCTTGGAGTTGGAGTTCATTTTGCAGTTTCTTAGTGAGTGATGAGTGACTGAGGTGATGTTGTTTGGTACCTCAGCATTTACATCAACGGTGGGCCGTGAGAGACTTGCTCTTTCTGGGTGGTTGATGAACAGGTGCTTGTCATCTTCTGATACGGTGATGTACCAGGTGGTTGCCGGCCTTCCGTTCTGTCGCTGGTCACAGCGAACATGACTCATGTTTCTAGTCATTTGTGTCTAGCTGGTTTTCAAGGAACTCTTTCAGTTCTTTCATGACTTGTTCCATGTCTTCTGATGGTAAGCCATGTTGTTCTTGTGGATACTTAGCACCATGGATGTCTGAGTGGTGCTGATGTGGGTTTTGTCGTCGTTTACCCACTCTAGTTGGACGAGACGTTTGATTGGCTTTGTACGTCCAATTAGGTTTCCAGTTGATCCTCTCTTTTGGGATTTCTGAGAAGCGTAGCTTGTCCCATGGCTTTTCGCAGCGGCTGGGCTGATAGCTGTCGTGGAAATGGGGGTCACGTTCTCTGTGCTCTTGATGGAGGACTCTGGTGTCGTGATGCCACTGGGTGTCATCCAGTGCAAGGCTTGAGTCTTTGGTGACAGAGTTCAAGAGTGTGGGTGTTTTGTTACCTTTCTTTAAGGCCATCTTTTGCTTGTTGTAGGCCTTCTGTGTTAGGTCACGCAACTGTTGGATAGTCATGGAGCGAGGACAGGCCATGACGCCTAGATGACGACTGACTCCAGGGTGCAGATTTTTTAGAAAGAGGGTTTTGAAGTTCACATCCTCTTCAAGGTCAGGTTTGTTGTGTGCACCAAAGTAGGCTTGTCGGAGCCGGTTGTAGTAGGCTTGTGGAGTCTCTTGTCGACCTTGTTTGGTTTCTAAAGCAGTTAACAGTCCATATGCAGACTCTGGGTCTGTAAACTCTTTAATCAGGACCTCACGAAGTAGCTGGTAATTTGACTTTGTGTGACTGGGTTGTCGATCTAGGAAGTTTCGTACCTCGGGACTTGACGTGGCTCTTAGGAGGTACAACCTGTCTCTGTCAGTCACATGAGGTCTCATTTCCAGGTGAAAGTCGATATCTTGCAGGTGAGCCTGGATGTCGTGGCTCTCTTTGGAGTTCGGGTTGAACTTGCAGATGTTGTTAGACAGCTTGCTTAGGTCTTTGATGGTCATCCCATGTGCAGCTTGAAGGTCTGCTTGGATGGGGTCTGTTCTTTCGGGGACAGGAAAGAATTCTGTGGCGAAGGCAGGTGAGGTTTTGGGTTGTGGCTCTTCGCTTCTTTCATTGGATGTCAGTTCTTGGACGTGAGAGTCTGTTCTGCTCAGCAGTGGTGAGGCTGAGAGATGTTTCAGTTCATAAGCCTGTTTGAGTTCTTTTCTGACCATGCAGAGCTCGTCGTTGGCATCATCTAGATGTTGGGTCAGATTGTCAATTTCAGTGCCGTACTTTTCAAGGTGGTCTTCTAAAGCACTGATTTCAGCATTCTTGTCTCTGATGTTTTTCCTGGCTTTCTCTAGTAGCTGTTCGGCATACTGAAGTCTGTTTACCAGGTCTTTCTGGGCAGCATTTGCTTGTTGTTGGTCACGTTGAGCTGCTGCCAGGGCTGCTTGGAACTTCTTAACTTGTTCCGTTGTTTCCTGCTCCCTCTCGTTGGGTGCTTTGAGTTGATCTTGAACTTTCACTTCCAGCTTGTCTATGCGGCTTTGGGCACGTGTCAGCTCCTCTTGGAGGTGGGTGATGTGCTTGTCGCTCAGGTGCAGCTGGGCTGTGAAGGCATAGCTTAGGGAGCTTGTGATCTTGACTAGCTCCTCGTGGTTGTTGTTCTGGCTTGAATCATGTGTCAGGAGTCTTCTCAGGATTAGGATTATTATTAGAAATAATAACAGTTCACAGGTCTTGGGGGTGAGGCTTTCTGTCATGCCTCTCAGCCAAGTGTTCACATCTTCCCCTTGGGCGATGGGGTCTGCAGTCTGCGGCATGTTGGCGCGCTGAGGAGAAGAGGGACTGACACAGATCTGTGTGGTGTAGAAGCCTATGTGTGGTGGGACAACTAAATGTTGGGTCAGTGATTGTGAACCACTAGTGAAGTATAGTGGTGGTTGTGTTGGTCTCAAGGTGTCTAGGCAGACTAGGGAGGTGAAGACTTCGTCACTCTAATGAGGAAGAGGAAAAAGAGAGAAAGGTGAAACACAATTCAGTGTAATAAATCAATTCCTTTGCCAATGGGAATTTTTCGATTAGATTTTGTTATCAAGAAGGTAAACAATATTATTATATCTCTGTTTGAGACAAAAGAATACAATAATAACGTTGATATCTCTTTTCTTAGTCTGACAGGATTGACACCGTACACCTTACAGTTGGACCGCCTACCTGGGATGCTTCAAAAGCGACGGTTGTTCAACACTTATCTCTATTAATTGATCTCAGCGTTTGGTGAGATGCAAAAATTTGAAATGCGTTTTAAAAGGCAGGGAGGTTAGGAAGAACGAAGGAGGGTTTGGTTACAATCAAATTCATAAGGATGATTCGTCTTCGACAAGATTGTTTATTTCATTCACTTAGAATCGATTGATGGTTCTTACAGGTCCCTAAAAATGTGAAGAGGGAAGAAAGCAGAAGAGAACAGGAGAGACTTGAGTAGAAGGACAGGAAAGGAGAGTAGATCTGGTCCACTCACAGACTGTGTTGCTGTTATGCCCAACTACGAGTATAGCGTTGTTAATAGTTGCCGTACAACTAATGAAACAACAATAAAATTTGAGTGAAAGAGAGTTGTCTTCCTAATTTATTCGAACTTGTAGCGAGGGATAACAATGTCTCCTGTTAAGGGCTCAGGTGTGTCGTTCCCGAACTAGGATACCAGGAGGAAAGAGAGAGGTAAGATAAAGTGGAACTGAAAGTAATAAATGGCAAAATAATCAAAATGGAATTAAATGAAAGAGGAAATCAATAAATAAATATAGAGGCTAAGTGTATAGCCAAACAGGAAGAAGGAAGGGTAAAACGCAATAAGAGTAAGTGCGATTCTGAATAGAATCTATTAGTAAGGGTTATAAATCAGTTAGGTAGAATAAGTTTACTTAAACTTTCAAAGTTCAAGGCTCATTCTTACCTACAATGATTAACTGTTAGGCGTAAAAGAATACTAGAAATAATGATCATATGAAATGACCTGATGAGGAAATCTGAATGATTCCAAATAAATTGAATTTGAATTTGGCACAATTAATAATTGTGGAGCAGTATTTCCATTTCTAGTAAAATGCAAATAAGTAGTAGAAAGTGAGAAATTGGAGAAATAAGAAATAGAAAGAGACCAACGGGTGTATTAGTTAAGATGTTCAAAGGGTTAAATCACTTTAGCTTTACCCAAACACACTGTATACAACCAGTAGATGTTAATGCTAACTGCTAACCTTTGAGGCTAATCTTTAGCATAGATTTCAATGTAAACACAACAGTTTCGTTAGCTTAGCAACACCGTAGAGTTTGTTTACATATGACGTCGACGTGCTGCGCGTGCGCAGTTCAGAGTTGCTCCGGAAGTAGGTTAAGACTTCCGAGTCACGATCGTAACTATGGCAACCAAACAAACTTTAGTGGACTAAGCACATGAATGTTGCATTGCAAGTACAGTTAAGCATGTTAAATGAAATGTCGGCGCATTTCAACACTGTACAAATAACACCACTTTTAGTTGGTTTTGCGATGTGGCGCTTTAACTCTTAGTTCGTTTAGAGTTAGATTTGAAATGTATTCAAATACAGCTTGGCGCTACAATAGGGGAAACAAGGATATCGATCTCGGCGGATCGTAAATCTACGTGTCAATTTCTCTGGGCACGTAAACACAACACAACACAACAGGGTTTCTTCGCTGTTGGTTCAAAGTTAACTTTACTTGATCAAGCTTTTAAAACACTCCCATTCAGATCACACACGTAGTGTAACACGAGATATGTATCTTAAATTCACTTAGTGAACAGACACAAACAGGCAAGCATTATTTCTAATGTTTAACCCAGGGAGTCGAATAGCATAGTTGAATTGGCAATGGAACACGCACTGACAATCAATCTATGAACAATAAGGCCTTAGAAATAGATTGAGGAACACGCTCAAACTATTTTTATCCGTCGATTTATTTCCCTTTGAATTACTGCAGTTTAGCTCTGTTCAGCTAACGGTGACTGAGATTCCCTGGTCGGGAGTATAGCTATTGAATGACACTGGAACACGCAATGACATCAATTCAGCTATAAACAAGGCATTACAGAAAATGAGGAACACGCTCAATTTCGACCTTATTGTACGATCTCAGATCTTACCTTTGAATTCATTTACTACAGTCTATAAGAGAGGCGCGAACTCGAGTTGCAGCCTTCTCTGCGCTCATGCATTCAAGCGTTCAGTCATTCAAGCGGCCGCGCGCTGCTTACGTCACACACACGTATCGACTCAGAAGTTTCTCATCTTTCATCCGCAGCAATAGAAAAGATGAAATAACTTGGTTTATGCCTAAAAATTAGATTAAACTGCCCGCATTCTCCACCATTATACTGTAGGGGATCTACAGAAGTCAATTTTGCTCAAAGGGAATCATTTAAGATTGAACAGAATCTCCGTTTTACAGCGGACCAATAAATCGGCCAGTGATTAATTTGGCGAGCCGTATAACACCAATTCTGTACTGGACTAATATCCAAAATATAGTGAAAACACTATTTATTAGCACGGTAACAAGGTCGGCAGTTTAAGACATTAATTTATAAGCACAAAACACAAGATACTTCTCTTTTCAATATAAATAGGAATTTATTGGAAAAACCTAAGACATATAAACTAATCTAACACATAGACGCGCATTCACACATTCATACAAGTCGCAGAAAGAGAGAGAGAGGAGGAAAGAGTGAGTTTAGAAGAGTGAAAATATGAAATCCCAAGTTTATAGCATAAGTATATGCAATTGCTTAGACCTGAACAACCATCAATCATTTAATTAACCCTCGCGTTGAGTTTCTTAATGAGGTTATTAAACGTTATATTAATGCACCAGTTCAGCTAGAATCTGGAGGTTGTACTTGCGTTGCCTTTGTGTTAAGGGGTTTCCTTTGATGACGTCGTTGCAGAAAGGGGTTCCCCAAGGTTGCTGATTGGTTGGAAGTCTGTGGTCGTTGGAGGTGATGTCTTGGGCGTTGGCTGGAGGATGGAGTCGTGTACGCTGGTTGAAGTTTTGAGGCAGGCACGAAGTCTGAGACACGGCTTAGCGGCAAAACTTAACTTAGAACACGAAACTCTCAACGGAAAGAAAAGATTAAAGTAAAAGAAAGAAATGTGACGGTCTCCTCATGTTTTCACTAGAGGAGTGGCTGGCGTGCAAGCCAGGAAACGTTCAAAGAACGCAAAAAGCATGGCGAAGACCAATAGCTAAAAGCTAAAAGCAACGGCTAAAAGCATGGCTAGGAGCGATGGAAATAGCAAAAAGCCCAAACTAAAAGCAAAATTTGATGGTGTCCTGTGGTTTTAAACTCAGCTTTGGACACATCCCAAAATGGTGTCTTGACCAATTAGATGTTGTCTTAACTCGGGATATTGCTATGTTTCTCCTCCCAAAACATAAATCAGCATGTTATCTTATCAGTCACATGGTCAGAATTTTCCCGCTCTTGCAGAGTATAATTTGGCCATGATTCCTATAACATGAATACAACGCATTTGACAATGAATTGATTGGTGGAAACATTCAAAGCATGAATTTTCAAACTCATACATACCAAACATGAATATAAACCCTTAAGCTATTCAATAGTTATTAAAAAGGACATACACAACGAGTGATTAGAACATAATAGACAAATGTGTGGGTGACATACATAGTAGGGAGTTATTCAATGGTCTGATGTTCATTCATAAGTCCTTTTAAGCATCATTTTGGTGCATATTTAGGTAAAATGGACAGTCTCTGCCATTCTGTGAACTAAGGGCATGTTCCAAGGAACAAAGGAATTTAGAAGGAACTTGGTCTGGTTCTTGTCTTGGGTGGGGGAGCACCACCCAACAAAGTTTCCTCATGTGATGGTCCTGATGTGCTGCATCTTTGACCATTAATCTTGGGTTTCTCGCCCCAATATTGACAATCTCCTTCCTGAATTGGGATTATCAATAATTGTGTTCTTCTTGTTTTAATGTTGCAAGTTGTTCAAAGCTGTGAAAGTTGGTTGGTTAGGCTTACTTCTGGCTGGCTGGCGCCAGGGTTTCCTGGACAGATTTATGACGTGGTCCTGGCCCCTTTGTGGAATTTGGCTCTTTGGTTTCAACCAAATGTTCTGATCGAATCTTCTATTTGTCTGATTCGCTCTGATACCCTACAGTTATGTGTTAGTCCTTTGTTAATAAAACTCTTGTGCACAAATTACATGAGTGTTGATTCTGATTCTGCCTTGTAAATTAATGTCCCTTTATGATTCTGATTCGAGCTACATGCTCTAATGCAATAGTACTTTAAGAAAGTTATTTTCTGTGGCCAAGAAAATATCCTTTCTTAGAGTTGATATTAAAATTATACTGAATGTTCGCTGGACGAACAGTTTAGTTGATGGAAAATGAATCCTGCTACAGTTACTACTGGCAGCTGATATAAATAATTGTAATTAATCATAATTAATTGTAATTATTTATATACACTTCCCTTTTGAGCTAAATCGCAACATCCGAGTGGATAAAGGGTCTGAATGGCACTCTTTTGTTCTGCCTTTGCCACATAAACATTATATTGAACATTTAGCGAACTCTTGTTGTATTGCGCGATAATTACTGTTATCGATTTATCGCCCAGCCTTAAATCAGAGTTAAAATAAAAAATGTCCGGGCTCTTCTAAGCTTTATAATGGCATTGGTGTCACTAGGCCATTTTTGGGGGAGCTATAGCCTCCTAAACTGACTACTCAGCCCCCCTAAAATTTTCCGATTAGCTCTGAAAACATGAATTCGTGATCGCCTCAGTCCCCTTTAAATTTCATATGAAAATTCTTCAATACGCAGAACACAGAGCAAAAAACAAAGGACAAAGTTTGTGTTTATCGACAGATTGTTATAATATCTGCACCTGTGCAGTTTAAATACAGTATATTAAAAATCATGGGGGAGCAATCGGTTCTCCATCTACAAAAACGATCATGTTGCCATCTTCATTTGAAAATTTAACTTTCACTAGTTTCTAGTACATGTCACAAGAGGTTTGCATACTTCAGCTAAGGAAAGAAGCTTTTACTAGAAATGCAAACAGTAAAATTTTGTATTTGTACAGTAAAGAGGTGTGTGTGTGTGAGATCAGAAAGACTTGCATTTGGCTTATTCAGTGGAATATTGCAATAAGTATAGTACACCACCCCTATGAGTCAAACATTTTTTATTTGATTTATTTATATATTTATTTATTTGTTTATTTTTTTGTTATTATACCCTCATTGGGGGCTGAGCCCCCCTAATGAAAATAAATGAAAATCCTAGAATCGCCCATGGCTGTTGAGATTTTGAAGTCCAATAAAGTGCATCCATCCATCATAAACAGTACCCCACAGGGGTTAATAAAGGACTCCTGAAGTGAATCAATGCATTTGTGTAAGAAAAATATCCATTTTAAAACTTTATAATCTCTAGCTTCCGTTAACTGTACATACAATCACAAGTGAGGTGTTTTAGTGGATGAAATAGGCATAGCGTAGCTCTGGTGAGAATATTCTAGTGTCACGAGAACCAAATTTTGTTTACAGCAAAGGAAAACCAGTCTCCTATGTCATTGGCTGGAACGCCACTGTCTTGTGAACAGATTAGCATAGGATAGAGATTACAGTTTGTAAAGTTGTAAATATGGATAAACGCATCAATTTGCTTCAGAGGGACTTTATTATCCCCCCGGAGCCTTGTGAAGTGTTTTTTACACTTCATTGGACTTCAAAATCTTAAACCCTATTCACTGCTATTACAAAAGAACCAGGACATTTTTTAATATAATTGATTGTATTCGTCTGAAAGAAGAAAGTCTTATTATACTCATCACACAGCAGCCAAACATGCTGTATATATTGTTTAAAGTCAAAGATATGTGGCTGTGGCCTAAGATGAATTAAAACACTCATGAGCAAATACAACTATTTAGAGTCTCATCAGGATCTTTCTAGTCCCACAATCAAAGGCTGCAGTGGGCCACAAAGTAAAAGGAGTCATTTGAGGCTCTTTCTTCCCTTCCTAAGAACTCATCAGCTGGGACGGACTTTAAAAACCTTGCTTTCATGCAAAGCGAGCAGGACACATGGACAGATTGAGATGATGACTTTTTCTTTTTCACTTTTGTTAAATTTATCTTTCTCGGATTGAGTGTGCTCATCCCTCAATGCCAGCGCTGACATTCTGGGAGATAAAAGAGATTTAATGGTAGATTCCACACCTTTTTCTCCTTCTCCCCCTTTTTTTTTTTTAATCGGAATGACTATGCTGAAGTGTAAATCCTTTGATATTCCCACAGACGCTGAACACAGGGGTTCAAGGACAGAAGGGCGAGAAAAAGGAATATAGACTTAAAGCCCTGAACGCAAATACTGGATCCAGAGAAAGCCGCAAACACAGCAGAGAAGAATAAAGAGTTTTGCTGGATTATAGATGAGGTGTGTGTGTGCGCGTTTGTTTGTTTGTGTGCTGTTATGGATTATGATAAGTGTTTTGGAAATCTCAGTCAGGACGACGTGAAGTGAAGAGGAAACATTTTCAAGCATTTTTAGTCGTTACACCAAAGAAGCATCAACACCAAATAAGCACAATTGAAAAGCATACCTAAAATCATTCATAGCATTCACACAAAAGCCTTGTTTTAATACTTATTTAGACAGCAATACTTCCAGCAATAATAGTTCACTCAAAAATGAACATTTTGTCATTTTTAATCTCCCTCATCTTGTTCCAAAACTGTATTGCACTGTAGTGTCTTTTTTCTTCTGAACACAAAAGATGATATTTTAAAGAATGTTGGTATAACCAAACAGTTGACTGTAGCCATTGACGTCCATAGTAAGTTTTTCCATACTATGGAGGTCAATGGCTACCGTTGACTGTTTGATTAACAACATTCTTCAAAATATCTTCTTTTGTGTTCAGCAGAAGAAAGAAACTCATACAAGTTTGGACCAACTTTTTGGCGGTGAATTATCCCTTTAACTAAAATGTGGGAATAAATCATTTGATCTTTTTCCCAAATACAAGTAATCTAATGAAAACGCCTTTCACCTCAAAACTGCCTGATCATGTCTCTTCTTTTACTCATCTGAGGAAATGTTTAATCTTAATTAATCCACTTTCTAGGCATTAATGATTAAACAGGTGCAAACAGCAGCCACGGTTTACAGGCCAATCAGAGCCAATTAACCACAAACTAATATTTGACCCAAGGACCTGGAAAGATAAAGAGAACGCCAGAGCCAGCTTTCCTAAAAACAATCTTCCGCTACAGTGATGCTGCTAATTCAAGGTGAAGGTTAATGACCGCAGAAGTTTTGGGAAACATGTCGTCACTGAAGTGTGTTAATGTGCTCCAGTGGCCGAGCGTTTTTTACACCACTGGAGATGACACACGTTTGGATGGAAAACATACAACATGTTTTTTAGAAGAATGTAAACCTTTGTGTTGATTTTTAACTGACAAAGAAAAGTACATATTTTAAAACATATTGCAAATGTACTCTTTGTATTTATGTTGGTTTCATATGGTTTTACCAAAAAACTGTAATACTTTCTTCAAAAAAAGAGTCGATTTAATGATTCTAAAAAATGTCATGCAGTCAAGTAATAAAATATTTTCCTCTATTTTCCATAATACCTTAAGGGTGACCAGACACACTACACATTTGGATCATTCCTGGGATTCAGTACCTTTTGTGTCCCCAGTAAAGATCATGATATTATTGCCTTAAAATTTTCAACAGCTATTTTAAAATAGTCTTTGACATAAATAAAATAGCATTATTTCAAGGAGAAGTTCACTTCCAGAACAAAAATGTACAGATAATTTACTCACCCCCTTGTCATCCAAGATGTTCGTGTCTTTCTTTCTTCAGTCGATAAGAAATTCTGTTTCTTGAGGAAAACATTTCAGGATTTCTCTCCAAACACTGAACATCCAAAATGCAGTTTAAATGGAAGAAGGAATAAATATATATATGCTTATAGTTTGAAAGGTGTTATTTATGTCAAAGACAACTTTAAAATTGATGTTGTTGAAAATTCTAAGGCAATAACATCACAATCCTTACTGGGGACACAAAAGGCACCGAATCCCAAGAATGACCCAGCTCTCCTTGCACCTGAATTGTCAAGTACTCACACAGTTATATCCATCGTGTGAAGTATCTTAAGTAAATACAGTCGGTTATGGT
This sequence comes from Labeo catla, assembly GCA_012976165.1. Lineage (NCBI taxonomy): Eukaryota > Metazoa > Chordata > Actinopteri > Cypriniformes > Cyprinidae > Labeo > Labeo catla. Next base: position 745,849 of record VONZ01000221.1, read on the forward strand.
TTAAGTGAACATAAACAAGTGGGTGAAAACCATATATGTCCATATATATGGATAACATCCATGCATTTGGGACAACAGCCTAATTAAATACCGGTCTGTCATTATGTTAATCAAACAACAAAAGATGTTAAATAAATGTATACATGTTAAAGAAATCTGCATTTAACTGTATTTAACTGTATTCTTTATCGTATTTGTCTTATGGTTTGTAATTAGCTTCTTTGTTCTTTTTTATACAACAAAAATAACTATATATATGAATATGCAATACTATCTTACGATCACTTCGTACTTTACGAGGTGGCTAATTCGTACAAGTTTGTACGACCTCACTTGTATGATTTTGTACAATTTGTCTAGACCCGAGTGAAGGTCAGGTTGAGGGATGAGGTAAGAGTAGGTCACTTGTATGAATTCATACAAATTGGGGAACTCATAAAATACGTACGGTTTAGCAAAAAATCATATGAATTAGCCACCTCGTAAAATATGAACAAACTGCCATGAGGTTGGGTTGAAATATAATATAGATATCATGAAATAAAATTTCTCATATCTTGGTCATATTGCCCACCCCTTGTCCACCCGTCCCCGTATTCCACCATGAGAAATCTGATCACCCTATTAATCTTTTTTTTTTCATAAGACTAAACGAACTGTTTACAAATATCATGAATTATTAATTCATAAATATCAATAGGTCTTTGTTGAGTTGCACCACATGACATTTTACAACCCAAAATAAACTGGGATTAAAAATGTGATTCTTATTTTTCTTAAGATTTTTTTTTAACAAAATTGCTTGGAAAAAAAGAATGCAAAGAACAATAAATAAGTAAATATTTACTTTTGGCATCGTAAACCTTCTTCTTTAGAAAACACATATTCAAGACATCACATGTCTTAATTTCTTCATTGATGGGCTCAATGTCAATGCATTAACTGCAAATCAAAACACTCAGAAACACTGAAAACACTGGCTCATGTGCTTGTGTGTAAAAAAAAAAAAAACACAATATATGCTTTGCTCTCAAAAACAGTGCGTATAAATATTATCTTATTTAATAAAATTGGAGCCTTTTTGATTAGATAGTTTTGGTTTTATTAATTGTGAAACCCTAATTTTAAGAGACCTACTGACCTTGACACAGTTTTGAGGATCTGTAGGGGCCCTTTATGATGTCATTTTCTGTTTTGTTTTTAAAACTAACAATGCTTTTTTCTGTAGTGTGATATCAAGACGGTTGTGTCACTCTGACACTTCTGACTTTGTACCGCCGGTGTCGTTCTTTGCGGTGTTTTCTAGCCTTCACAATGAGTGTGCGCAGCCAATGTCACTGTACTGACACTGTGATTGATGAGACCAAAGATCAACCCCTGCAGCCCAACGCTTCATTAGACAAAAGGCGAATCAATCACGACAGACGCAAACCCTGTACCACAGTAGAATGAGAAAGAACCATGTCAAAATCTGATGTAAAGTTTGTCTTAATCAAAGTTCAGTTCAAAGAGGTGAATGATGATTCTGACTTGTGGAGAATAAAAAATTCATTGATTAGTGAAGGAATCTGCCAGAATCCATGAGGCTCAGACATATTGCATTTGCTGTCATCACTGGTACGGCCTTGACTTGCGTCACAACATAGAAAGGAAATAACAAGCGTTCAGTGGACAAGCAACATTGCTTCAGCATCGATAACAATAGTAGGATGCTCGGCTGTTATCAGGCATTTATGAAGTAAAATTAATTATGTTGCTAGCTTTTGGCATCAACAAAATCAAGAAAAACGTGTAAAATGAATTTATTACACATGTAAACTGACAACTGATGCTAAGAGAACAGAGATTGTGACTGCTGAACAGGATTTCATGCCTGCTTCATGAACAGAATACAAAATAGGACCAGAAACTGTTCAAAAGTTCACAAAGAGAAAATGGATTATTTAAAATGTTAAATTATTTACTTGAACTTTTTGTTATGCCGTAGAGAGGCTTCAAAATACTTCTACATTATTCACATAAAAATGTTACATTTATTTATAACATGTTACATTTTTGATAATTAAAGACTTTATTACAATAAATGGGATACAAACGTAGCAGATTGTATGCATCTGTATGCACACAGAATCTATATTATTTGCATGCAAAATGTTACATTTATTTATAAAATATTACATAATTTGCAAATCGTTTTGGATAAAAGTGTCTGCTAAATGAATAAATGTATATGTAAAATGTAATATTTGGTCATTTTTCATAATTACTATTTTTATTTTTTTATCACAATGAATCAGATACCAGCTCATCAGATTATATGCATATGCATAAAGCATGAGAAAAACCTTAATACTGTAAATCAGCTCATAATAATAATAATAATAATAATAATATTATATATATATATATATATATATATTTATTATTTTATTTTTTTTTATTTATTTATTTATTTTTTTTAAAGATCAGCAAATACACTACTTTTCAAAAGGGACCACGTTTTTTATTTTATTTATTTATTTTTAAATGAATGAATGTGGCATTAAAACTGAATTGCAAACTTGCAAAAGTTCACGGTATATATCACAATTCTGAGGAAAAAAAGCCAGAATTGCAAGTTCATATCATGCAATTCTGAGAAAAAGTCAGATTTGTGAGTTTATATCTCGAAATTCTGACTTTTTTCTCAGTTGCCAGTTTATACACTGACCAAAATTATAAACGCAATGCTCAGGTAGGCCACAATAAAAGGCCACTCTAAAATGTGCAGTTTTATCACACAGCACAATGCAACAGATATTGCAAGTTTTGAGGGAACGTGCAATTGGCATGCTGACTGCAGGAACGTCCACCAGAGCTGTTGCCCGAGAACTGAATGTTCATTTGCAGACCACGTGTAACCACACCAGCCCAGGACCTCCACATCCAGCATCTTCACCTCCAAGATCGTCTGAGACCAGCCACCCGGACAGCTGCTACAACAATCGGTTTGCATAACCAAAGAATTTCTGCACAAACTGTCAGAAACCGTCTCAGGGGAAGCTCATCTGCATGCTTGTCATCCTCATCGGGCTCTCAACCTGACTGCAGTTCGTCGTCGTAACCGACTTGAGTGGGCAAATGCTCACCTTTGGAGAGGTGTTCTCTTCACAGATGAATCCCGGTTTTCACTGTACAGGGCAGATGGCGGACAGCGTGTATGGGGTCGTGTGGGTGAGCGGTTTGCTGATGTCAACGTTGTGGATCGGGTGGTCATGGTGCCAGTTTTGGTATAGGCAGGTGTATGTTATGGACAACGAACACAGGTCCTTTTTATTGATGGCTTTTTTAATGCACAGAGATACTGTGACATGATCCTAAGGCCCATTGTTGTGCCATTCATCCACGACCATCACCTCATGTTGCAGCATGATAATGCACGGCCCCATGCTGCAAGGATCTGTACAAAATTCCTGGATGCTGAAAACATCCCAGTTCTTGCATGGCCAGCATACTCACTGGACATGTCCAGTTGAGCATGTTTGGGATGCTCTGGATCGGCGTATACGACAGCGTGTTCCAGTTCTGCCAATATCCAGCAACTTCACACAGCCATTGAAAGAGGAGTGGACCAACATTCCACAGGCCACAATCAACAACCTGATCAACTCTATGTGAAGTAGATGTGTTGCACTACGTGGGGCAAATGGTGGTCACACCAGATACTGACTGTTTTTCGGACCCCTGTGTTGCGTTTATAATTTTGGTCAGTGTATTTTACAATTTTGACTTAACAACTCGCAATCAGAATTAAGTCAGAATAAAGAATAAAGTCAGAATCAAATAAAGTCAGAATAAAGAATAAAGTCAGAATTGTGAGATATAAACTCACAATTCTGAGAAAAGAAAGAATTGTGTTTATATCTCGCATTTCTGACTTTATTTCTCAGAATTGTAAGTTTATATCACGCAATTCTGAGAAAAAAAAAGTCAGATTTGCGAGTTTATATCTCGCAATTCTGACTTTTCTCTCACAATTTTGACTTAACTTGCAATTTTGTTATAAAGTCAGAATTGTAAGATATAAACTCACAATTCTGTGAAAAAAAAAAAATCAGAATTGTAAGATATAAATGTGTAAATTGTTAAATTATAGTAATATTTCACAATAAAACTGTATAACTGTCGTTTTTACTGTACTTTCAAATCAAATGAATGCAGCCTTGGTGAGAATAAGTGACTTCTTTCAAAAATATTCATATCTTACATAAACATTAAAATATTATTTATTCAATAAAACAGCTGAGAACATAATAAATGGTCTCTTTAAAAAAAAAACATAGCATGCTACAGCCAGGTTCATTTATTTTAGTTTATCTAATATAGCTCTCAGTGTGCATCACAAACATATGCAGAAGATAAAAGCAAACCAGACCTAGAAGAGTTTCCATTGTCAGACGATCCAGTCTGTTGACATGAAAAGAGATTCTGCTTCAGAATAAATGAATTAATTAAAGAAATTATGAATGAATTTCAGGTATAAAACACACAGTGAATGCTTAGTACATTCTTAATATATCTCAAGTGAGTTCAAAAAGGATTTGACTTCATTTACATTTATTTCTTCTTAGCTGAATGCTTTCTTCCCGCAGCAGAACATTTTAAGAGGTCATTTTATCATCTTTGCTAAAGGCTTCAGCATCTATGGAGGAGTGTTATAATATCTGCAGGAAACTATGCATTAGCTTTCACATTGATCTCATGGCAATTGTTCGGATGGCTCAGACCCCCTTCATCTGAACAGAAGAAAGACAATAAGAGTGTACGACTGTATCAGAGGCTGTAGGCAGCAGGAGGGTCAGGGAGAAGTCAGTTGCTCTAGTTTAATAAAGAGAACTAAAGAGCAAATTAGGAGCTATTTGTAGTAAGGTCTGGATTTTCTTGGCTTCAGCTGTGTTAATAATAAACCCTAAATAAGATGTGTCTGTGTTCCCCATCATTATGTGGACTCCTAAGGATGTAGTAGATGTGGTATCGGAGGACTGCCGGCTCTGATGTGCTTTCATTATCATTGCTGTTGGGCTTTTGAGTAATCCTGGCTGCTCCACAGCTGCTGCGACATGGCAGTATCTGTGTTTCCCTCGACCTCTCGCATTTGGACAAGGTACAGTGGTCTTTCCAAAGAGCTTAAAGAGGGCTTGTGGAATAAGAACACCAGATTTAGAGTCCAAAGACCCTGTTATTAGGCTCTTGAACAGAAGTGTAGCATGCAGTTGGCAACTTGTAAGGGCTTTTCAATGGCAAATAATAGCGACTCTTTTTAGAATGTATTGAAAAAAAGCTAAATTAAACAGATTTAATTTTGAAATGTTCTTTAATATGGTCCTGTTCATCATGATGGAGTTATATAGAATAAATAAAAATGTAATTTTAGCTAAACGTAGACTTGCTTTCATGTATACTTTTTAAAATGCTATTGGAAATTATAATATTGCTATAACACATCATATAATATTATATTCTATCTAAAAATATATTATTATACACTAATGTTTATTATTTTTTTTTAAATAATCACTTTTATTTAGCAGACACACTGCCACATTAATTTGATCAAAAGCGACAGCAAAACTTCTACACTGCTACATAAAATATAGACATTCTTTTGAAAAGTAGTATATGTATATATTTATATTTAAGGAAACGCAGAATTTCCATTTCAACCCAATTTTACTGCTGTTTCCCCATTTAAAGATCGTAATGGATGCACTTTTTTTCTAAGAACTGTTAGATATAAACTCGTAATTCTGACTTTTTTCTCAAGTTATTAATTCAGAATTGTCAGATATAAACTCACAATTGTGAGAAAAAAAATTCGGAATTTCGAGATATAAAATCACAATTGTGAGGAAAAAAGTCAGAATTCCGAGATATAAACACGGAATCGTGCAGAAAAAAGTCATAATTGCAAGATATAAACTCACAATTGTGAGAAAAAATAATGAATTCCAAGATATAAACTTGCAATTGCAAGACAAAATTCTGAATTCTGAGATATAAACTTGCAGTTGTGAGAAAAGTTTTGAATTGTGAGATATAAACTCGCAAATGCAAGGGAAAAAAGTCAGAATTCCAAGATATATACTGGCAATTTTTAGAAAAAAGTCAGAATTCCAAGAAACAAACTCGCAATTGTGAGGAAAAAAGTCAGAATTCTGAGATATAAACTTGCAATCATGAGGAAAAAAAAAAGTCATAATTGCAAGATATAAACTCGCACCTGTTAGAAAAAAAATTGGAATTCCGAGATATAAACTTGCAAATGCAAGGGAAAAAAGTCAGAATTTTAAGATATATACTCGCAATGGTGAGCAAAAAAGTCAGAATTGCAAGATATAAACTCGTAATTGTCAGAAAAAAAAAGTCTAAATTTCAAGATGTAAACTCGCAATTTTGAGAGAAAAGTCAGAATTCTGAGATATAAAGTTGCAATCGTGAGAAAAAAAGTCAGAATTCCGAGATTCTCGAGATTCTACTCTACAGACATACACCTTTGTTTGCGTCTGTGTGTTGCTTGGCAACCACTTTTTTACAACCACAACTAGTTCTGAGGAACTACATTGTTTGGTGGAAGAATACTGTTTTTATTTATATCATTACACTTTATTTGCTCTGTTTTATTTTGTGAAAACTTACTACATATATGGAATAACTCTGCTTTGCGTCATGCCTAACAATGCCCCTTAGCTGTTATAAAATCACTGTAAACTATGGCTTCTTGGGGGTTATTGCTTTAATAGAAAAAATTCTGAATTTCGAGATATAAACTTGCAGTTGTGAGAAAAATTCTGAATTCCAAAACATAAACTCGCAAATGCAGGGGAAAAAAGTCAGAATTCCAAGATATAAACTTACAATTTTAAGAAAAAAGTCAGAATTCCGAGATATAAACTTGCAACTGCAAGGGAAAAAAGTCAGAATTCCGAGATATAAACGTGCAATCGCAAGAAAAAAGTCATAATTGTGAGTTTACATTTCGGAATTCTGAGGAAAAAAAGTCAGATTTGTTTGATAAAAAGTAGCAATTACCTTTTTTTCATTCTTTATTCAGTGGTGGAAACGGGCTTCCATAGTTAACTGTATTACATTATATTATATAATATATTAACCTTCAAGCTTTTAACAAAAATGTTTTTAAAAGAGAGATGTTGTGGATTAACTGTGTATGACACATTACAAGCTATAATGTGTTATTGTGAGTGTAACAAACCCAAATTTGCTGACGGTTGATCAGTATTTTACATGATGGTCATGACCCTGCTATACTTAAGGCCTGATACCAGAAAACATGATCTGTTTAATGAAGTTTAATCATTCTTCTGTTAATCATCCAACTAGCATGTGCAACAGAGGATGCCAATAATCTCAATTTGCCAAATATTTTCTGATCATCCAGCCTAGCCAATCAATTTCTGTAATATCTGTTGGTAAATCTGCTGGCTTATTGTGTTTACCTAATTAGCTTTGCAATGAGAAGAGGGAGACTGCAGATAAATATGCTTTGAGTAAAGCCTGTGGTCTGGTGAGGAGAGCTAAAAAGACTCATAGCCACGAACCTTTCATTAAAAACCACAACAAACTGTTATAAAGCAATAAACAAATTGTTGCAGTGCCACAGAGCGTAACTCGCAATAAACATCTCATCGTCGAATAGCTCCATCTTCTAAATTAGAAGTTATATATCGCATTATACAGTACACACTAAACTGCACAAGATCGTACTACACAGACAGAAGTGAGCACAAAACAAAATAAAATACATTGACTGGGTTTTTCCTGAACTGGGTTTTCCCCCAGGCTGCACTGTGCTATTTTCTGCTGTTAATTTAGTTTGAGGTGATAGGTGTAAGCTTAATTAAAATGATCACCCATCATGATTTTATACTGAAAGATCATTTTAGGTCCTTCCATTTATGGATGAGACTTTCTGCCTCATTGCTGGGTTGTATTAAAGGAATATTCTAGATTCAAAGTCAAATTTAATAGACAGCTAAGCTTGTTGTATATTTTTGATTACTACAAAAATTATTTAGATGTTTCCCACCCATTATTTTCATATTATTTTATCATTTATAACGTTTTTATAGCATTATAGAATAAAAATACAGTCCCAGCAAACACAGAACATTCCCTTAACAATAGATTCTGGTTCCTGTTTAGTTATTTTTTTGGGAACCAAATACTAACGTTAGGGGAATGTTCTTTTTAGGATAGTTCCAAGAAAGTTGCATGGTGGCTATTATTAAATAACCTAAAAATAACCTATAGAGAACGTTAAATAAAATAACCATAAAATAACGTTCCCAGAATGTTGCAGGATGGTTGTTTTTGAAATAACCTAAAAATCACTTACAGAGAATGTTCCCTAATGGTTATTTTTAGATTTTTATTTTTATTTTATTTTTTTTTTTGCAACTATAAAATAACGTTTCCAGAACATTGTCTGGTGGTTGTATTTAAAATAACCCAAGAATAACTTACAGAGAACGTTCCTTATGTTTTTTTTTTTGTTTGTTTTGTTTTTTTTGCAACCATATAATAACGTTCCCAGAATGTTGCAGGGTGGTTGTTTTCGAAATAACCTAAAAATAACTTACAGAGAATGTTCCCAATGGTTATTTTTAGATTTTTATTTTATTTTATTTTTTTTTGCAACCATAACATAACATTTCCAGAAAGTTGCAGAGTGGTTGTTTTTTAAACCACCTAAAAATAACTTACAGAGAACGTTCACTAATTGTTTTTTAGGTTATTTTTTGCAACCATAAAATAACATTTCCAGAACGTTGCAGAGTGGTTGTTTTTTTAAAATCACCTAACAATAACTTACAGAAAACGTTCACTAATTGTTCTTTTTAGGTTATTTTTTTGCAACCATAAAATAACGTTCCCAGAACATTGTTTGATGGTTGTTTTTAAAATAACCTAAAAATAACTTACAGAGAATGTTCCCTAATGATTATTTTTAGATTTGTTTTTATTTTATTTTATTTTATTTTTGCAACCATAACATAACATTTCCAGAATGTTGCAGAGTGGTTGTTTTTAAAATTACCTAAAAAGTAACTTACTGAGAACATTCCCTTATTTATTTATTTTTTTGCAACCATAAAATAACGTTCCCAGAACGTTGCAGGGTCCTTTTTTTTTAAATAACCTAAAAATAACTTACAGAGAACATTCCCTTATGTTTTTTTTGCAACCATAAAATAACGTTCCCAGAACGTTGCAGGGTGGTTGTTTTTTTAAATAACCTAAAAATAACTTACAGAGAATGTTCCTTAATGGTTATATTTAAATCTTTTTTTCAACCATAAAATAACATTCCCAGAACATTGCAGGGTTTTTGTTTTTTAAATAACCTAAAAATAACTTACAGAGAATGTTCCCCAATGCTTATTCTCAGGTTATTTTTATAACCTTGTAAAACTATCTTTCCAGTGAAAACATTGCAAAGTTTTTGTGTAAAGACCTATACAGAGCCCTGAAATTTGTTTAATGCAGCATTTTTTTTAAAAAATACAGAAATTAGATAAAACAAAACATGTTTTAAATGATAATATTAAGCCAGGGTTAAGCATAGAGTGATAACAGAAATCATAAATTTGTGGGTTTGTTTCATCGTCTGGTCACCTGTCTTCCACAGAGAGCTGCACGCTCATGGAATTGAAAAATAAACGGTCATTTCGTTTTACAGGCTGACTGAATGACTCGTTTATTGATCTCTTTATTGAATGATTACTAGGCACGAGGCCACAGGTAATCACAACGTGCTGATATACAATCATATCGCACTGCTACGAGTGTGATATTGCATTTATACAACAGTTCAACGGCGTGAGTGTGTAAATACATAAGAAAAAACAACAAAATATCTTTAAAACTCTCTTTGTGCAGAATTACTTCTTTCAGCCACGGATCTAAATCTCAGTTTGACAGTTTAACAGCTGAGCCCGAGCCTCCCTTACTAACTCGAAAACGTCACTTTAGGACTAGTAACGAAAGAACGCTGAGTTGCTTCATTGAAAGTTTATTGTATCATTGTATTAAAAGCTTGCTGTATTGTGTAGAAGAGTATTGTGAGACAGAGAAGGACTGATCGAGTGTGATTACCTGCATCTGATACAGCATTCATTCTTCAGCTCAATCTTATATTCACAATATGAAGAATATTAATCCGCTGAGCAATATCTTTGTTCAAAGTACAAGGCAGCGCTCTTATATATAGCTTTAAAGTTACATAAAATATAATGTGATGAGATTTTGCCCTCAGCCAGAACTATTTGCTCTGGAACAAATAATAGATTAATGAAACCAAAGACTGCCCGTTAGATTTACCAGTAACGAATTGCATCTCATGTTTAACCACTATAGAGACATCAAAGTCAGTAGCAAATTCCAGAAGATCTGGCTGAGGTTATCTTCGCATATCTTCACAAACGTCAAAGCAAATTTTCAAATAGACATTATTTTTATATATCTTTGTAAGTCTAAACAAGTACATTCTTGCCTAAAAAAACTCTTAAAACTACATTCCGTCATTAAAATAATCGTCATTTTTATCCTTCTAATCAAATATTGTGCTGCAAACATTATTAACAAAGCTGACCATGGTATAAATGCTGTTGCTGAAGCTCAACTCATATCGAACCTGCAAAATTCCTTAAGAAGCACTGAAAATAAACAGCTATTTTAGTGGTATGATATACCAGTGGCATTTTCTAGCTCTTCGCATGTCAAATTTCTAAGGGGGTCCTTGTCAGCTGTATATCTTTGCTATGGTGTTAAGTCCACCCCTGCTGCTACATCGGTCAGTGAGAAGTGGCTGGTTTGAAATGCGCGTCACAAGCATCTGTCATCAGCCCCTTTATCCTGACAGTCTATTACAGCAACTGGGTCAGAGCTGCCCCAGTTTAGCACAGCCTCTGTCAAGACCCCTGGCAGACGACAGCCGAAGGCACGCGGGCGACCCAGACTTCGGCGCATCAGAACAGAGGCTCAGACAGAGCGGTGTTCAGAAAATGGCGGTCACGACCCAAACAGTAGGAGCACAACATGACAAAGAATTGGCTAATATCAGAGCGCTGTGTTGGGAAGACGAAGCTTTGGCAGGCGCCTCTGCCCTGCTAGAATCCAATGAGGCTGTCGCCTGCCAAAAGATAGTTTGCAGCCAGAGTGAAAAACAAAGGATTAGTTTTAAAGGAGGGCAAAAATGCAGAGCCCATCTCACGCTTCAACCTGCCAAAGCCTACTCAGCGGAACTCATTCATAGAGAGAGCACAAGTACATGAATAAGAAAGGGAATCAATGGGTAATGGAGTAGATGAACAAAGAAGAAGAAGAGATCAGAAAAGGCTCAGAACAGAATCAAATGTACAGATTTAAAAATTTAAAGCAGTCGTACCTTGTGTTTACAGAATAAGAATTAAAATGCATGATCAATCCTTAAAAAGGTAAAATTCATTGTGTCTTTCACTTGCAGCATTTTTTCATTCTCAATAAAATAGGTTTTATTCTATATTCTTATTTTATTATTTTTGTTGCTTTTTTTTGGACTTATAAGGACTTCAAAATATATTTTTTCTGGGTGAAAAAAAGTCTTGTTATGGAACAACATGGGGGTGAGTAAATGACGATAAAATGTTTCTTTCTGGATGAATTAGTTCAGAAAAAGCAAGCATTTATTTAAAGAATATATTCACTTATTGAGTCACTTGCTTTTATTCTAATTGTTACCCAGTTACCAGAATTCAAGTTACTAGTCCATTCAAGTATTGTAAATCACTGCTTCAATTAAAGACTAAATAGCTATCATTGATAAACATTTACTCTCTCATGGCCAGACACTTAAAATCGATTCTAGTGCTTAATCTGAGCAAAAAGCAGCACTGTGGTAGACAGATGTTTCTTTTGCTCTTGGGTCTTTTAATGGTATTATCAAGACTAAAGTATTAAGCTTGTAGACAGCAGTGGGTAAGCAGCCAAATTAAGGACTTTTTTTCCCTTTCATTTAGCACATGGGTAGTACATCATGGTCATTACAAATCACTTTAATGGCTGAAGTGAAGCCACTTTAAACCCCAAGAAATGTCAAGTCATCAACGAGAAGGTAACGAAACAACATGTTTCTAATGAACACACACACACACACATGTTGTGTTTACATGTTTTATGGGGACATTCCATAGGCGTAATGGTTTTTATACTGTACAAACCGTATTTTCTATCGCCCTACACCTAAACCTAGCCCTCACAGGAGACTGTGCACACTTTTACTTTCTCAAAAAAACTCATTCTGCATGATTTATAAGCCTGTTTCCTCATGGGGACCTCACAAATGTCCCCACAAGGTCAAAATTTACTGGTATTACTATCCTTGTGGGGACATTTGGTCCCCATAACGTGACACACACACATACATACACACAAAAGAGGCTCTTGAAGGAATATTCCTTGTACAAATTTAGCTTAAATGATAGCATTTGTTGCGTGTTGATGAACACACAAAAAAGGAATTTTGACTTTTCTTAACATGTAGTTAAGAAATGAGGTAGTTAAAATGAGTCAAATCATAAATGCTAGTTTGGAAAATAATCACTTACTGTACTAAACCTTTCTCCATTGCCATGATAATAAAAATAAAACGACTATAAAATCACAAGAACCCCTTGCATTAAAAAACAAACAAACAATAAAAAAAGAAAAAACATAAAACGTTATTTTGTGCTAAGTATACTACAAATACATTTACAGATTTATGTTTACATATTTACATTTATTTAATTTATATTAGTGTACTTTTTGTATACTAAATTGGTATACTTATAGTCATAAAGTAACAACTAATTTTGTGCTTATTGCACTTGAATTGCACGGAAGTAGTGCTGAGGTTCAACTAAAGATATGCTGAAGCATATTTGATTGTGCAAAAGTGGAACAAGTATTGCAAGTATACTCTAGGTACACTTTAAATATCTTGCATATAAAGACTGATATTATACAGAGATCTTGTAATCCTTATTAATAGTATTAAAACACATTTAGGCATAATATTAAGAAATGTGCATTACGCAATAAAGACATACTCCAAATAAAGTTTAATTATAATTCTATATCAGTAAGTCTTAAGTGATATGTCAATAAATATGGTAATGGATTTGAAGTATACTTAGAATGAAATAAATGTATTTTAAATAAATTATGGCATAGGTGTTTTTTTTTTTTTACTAGGGACAATGTCACAGCTTGTAAGTTTTAACAAATTAATTCATAAAAAGAATTCAATTCAATTAAAAAGATAAACATAATATTTCTGCTTTCAATCCTACAAAAATGTAATCATTTTGATTTTAATCGTTTTAATGGAGTGAGACTTAAAACACTGTTGTGTATCAAGGCATCAAAACTGTTGTTTCTATTGTTAAATTTTGTATTTTATTTATTATGTGAGATTGTCAAATCTGGTGAACTATGAGGTAATAATTATGAACAAGCATGTTGTCATGCAAGAAAAGTTTTTATATTTATACATTTCAAAATTGTCCAGATATGCTTATATTTTAAATGTCTCACTTTGCTTCTTTAAAAGAAAACGAAAGACAGTTTATATATATATATATATATATATATATATATATATATATATAATCAACAAAATTGGCACTACTGCTCTCACAGGTTAAAGTCGTGATAAAACAGAACTTTTCTTCCGATTGTTATGTATGTCCAATTGATGAAAAGAAAAAAAATATATGGTGGAGACTTGGTTCTATGCACTGACTATTCAACTGTATTTTTAGATGTGGGCAATGCAATAAAAAATGAATGCAAACAGTCCAACACCATTGTATAACAAGCACACTAATGCCCCAAAAGACAGCAGCCCAGAAAATTAGAGGTATTTCATTTTGCATGGAGGGAAAGTACTTCTACCTACAGAAAAGCCTTAAAAACCGCTATATCTGTTTTCTCTTTATATTTTTTAAAAGAAAACAAACACAAACCCAAGGTATTTATTCAATATAGTGGCTAAATTAATAACAAATAAAGCATTAGCAGGTGGAGACATTTCCCAACCGCATAGAAATAATGACTTTATGAACTTCTTTACTTCCAAAATCAATACTATTAGAGATAAAATTATTACCAGCTGTCAGCTATAGTATCGCATCAGATAGATCTCCCGAAGAGCTATTCAGCTCATTCTCTGCAGTAGAAGAGGAAGAATTGTATAAACTTGTTAAATCATCTAAACCAACAACATATATATTAGACTCTACTAAAAGCTACTAAATAAGGTGCTTCTAGAAGTCATAGATCCTCTTCTAAATATAATTCATTTGTCATTGTCTTTAGGATATGTCTCAAAAACCTTCAAACTGGCTGTTATTAAACCTCTCATTAAAAAAAAAACACACACACACACACACATTTGTTTTTGTGAATTGTGGGGACTTTCCATAGACTTCTATAGATTTTATACTGACCAAACGATATTGTCTATCCCCTAACCCAACCCTAACCCTAAACCTAGCCCTCACAGAAAACATGTTTGCATCGTTACACTTTCAGATAAACATCATTTACTATTTTTAATCGTTTTTTAACATTGTGCCGTCCCCACAATGTCAAAAATTTCAGGTTTTACTATCCTTATGGGGACATTTGGTCCCCACAATGTAGCAAAAACAAGTATACACACACACACACACACAAACTGATCCTGGAAAATTATTTAATTTCACACTGATCTCAATTCTCCCTTTTCTGTCAAAGATATAGCATATATATAATATAATGTATTATTTATATAGTGTCTTTCAAAAACCCAAGGACGCTTTACATAAAGCTGATAGATAACACAAACACAAATACAAATATACAGCAGACAGAGATCACCTAATGTACCAGATAAGTAATAAAAGCAAGCATGGAACTGAAAAATGAAGCAGACAATCAATTACATTCAAAACATATTGTAAATAAGTTTTGAGATCAGTTTTAAAGGTCTGGAGTGTAGAGACAGCACAAAAGTTTTGAGGAAGTTTGTTCCAGAGTGAAAGAGCTAAAAGATACTAGAAAAGGCAGTCTCCACGCAACTATATTCTTTCAGTCATCTGCTTTTGTTTAGCCAAGAGGGAATCGTTCTTTTGACAGTTAAGCCAAACATTTAACAAGCATATGCTCTTACAAAGATTCATGCTAATTCGCACATGTGTTAGGGGAGTTAAAGGAAATCACTGTTAAACTGGCCCTTTGGGTTTCCTCATAGTGCTGGTATACGGTTAGTACAGGCCAGAACATTCCCACAGAGGCCAGACTGTCACTTCCAAACGTCAGGGGTGAAAATCTCCCGCAGAAGTCTTGTACCCAGGAGGCAATGCTGCCTATCACTGTCTCACACCTGTGCACTGTTATAACTTATCTCTCTACGCCTCTACAGCCTTCTTTTCTGGGACTCCTTCAATTTTTTACTTATCAAGTCACTGCTCATCAAGTCTGCCTCGCTCTGACACAGCGAGCGGTCGCCACAGATCCAGACAGGAGACAGAGCATCAGGTAGAGGGGAATTACACAACCGCAACGGTGTGAGGATGTCAAGGGCACAGGCGGAAATTCGAAGGCCAGTCTGGAAGCATCAGCACGTCTCAGTTTGCTGATGTTAAATCGGTGTTTCTATTTAATGATGAGTATTTAATGATCGGTCGTTACAGGAAGTCTATTGTCATTTACTCACTCATGTTGTTCCAGACAATGTTTTTTATATTCATTATTTTGTATATACACTGTAAAAAACTATTTGTTGAGTGAACTTAATTTGTAACCTGGCTGCCTTAAAATTTTAAGTTCAGTCAACTCAAAAAAAGTTCATTCAACTTGAAATGTTAAATTATACTAAGTGACAACTTAGATATTTGAGTTGAATCAACTTAATTTTTTTTAAGGCAGCTGGGTTACTTACCCATCTTTTAAGTTTAGCAAACACAAATATCTAAGTTGTTACTTAGTACAACTTAACATTTCAAGTTGACTAAGCTTAATTTAGTTGACTGAACTTAAAATTTTAAGGTAGCAGGGTAACAAATTATTTTAAGCTGACTCAACAAATTGTTTTTTTATGTTTTACAGTGTAGTAGAATAATCCATCCTACAAAATAGAGAGTGAATACTGGCTTTCAAGCTCCAATTATAAAACATCATCAAAGCATCTAATTTGTTCAATCCAAGAATTTTTATACTAGGGTCTGATAAAGTACAATTTTACAAAATGCATTTGATGTCTATCAAATTTAACATGTTATGAAATAAACATATTTAAATACCTTGCAAAAATAAAAAATCTGGCATTAATACTGTTTAAAATATCATTCAGAGGGTATGGGAATCATGAGATTCATTGTGATTATTTTATTCTATATACGCTATCTACAGCAGTTTTTACCGGTACACAAACTCATTGATTTGCCTCAGAAGGCCTGTATTAACCCCTGGAGCTGTGTGGAGTACTCTTTATGATGGATGGATGCACTTTATTGGACTATTGAATCTCAACACCCATTCACTGCCATTATGAAGCTTGGAAGAGACAGGACCTTTTTTTTTTTTTTTAATTTAACTCAGATTGTATTCGTCTGAAAGAAGAAAATCATATACACCTAGGATGGCTTGAGGGTGAGTAAATCCCTAAAGTAAATTTTCATTTTTGGGTGAACTATCCTTTTAACTCTGTAAACAACATGTTGTCTAATTAATATGAGGTTTAATATTTTTCCAAACAGTATTATGGGTTTTAAATAATATATCCTGCAGGGATGACATATTTTTGAAGGCCAAAACCCAGAAACAAGTTTGCATTTTAGCAACAAGTTTTTTGTATGAGTTTTTAGTTAAATGCCTGAAATAATGCCTGCGGCAACAGAAAGTTTGACTCGTGTAATTCTTTCCGAGGTCTCTGTCTTCTGCTGCTCCACTGATGGCCATTCATCAACAGCCATGTACTGATGACATAAAACCATATGAATCAAAAATTCATTATACTACGTGTTTCACCAGTGTCCAATTTTAGAGGGTTTTAAAAGCATGAAACAGACTTATGTTTTTCCCCGTCTGCTGCTTTTCACGTCACAGCTCACGCATCAGCCTGGAGCAAGAGATCTAACGCTCTGCTAGTGAAGGACTGGAGACTGTTCTCATGGTGCCATCAGTCAGTCAGATCTGTCAGGACGTCATTTTCCGGCAGCTCAAGTCGCATGGCATGTAGGTCATGTACTCCCAGGCCGGCTTGTGCCAGCCGAGCAGCTCTCTTTGAGATGAACGGGAATGTTAACAGATAACTCTCTCCAGGTATTTTAGACCTCCTTGATCAGTTGCTTGTCGAGTTTTAGGTAAGACAGTGGATTGAGAGAGGCTGGATGTAAACATACTTAAAAGTGTATGAACATCTCAGACAATCTCTGAAGGATTCATGTAGTGAATCGGTTGAGATACAGGTAGAGTTTGCTCACTTTACACTGAGGTCATGGAGTGTGTATATCGTCCCCAAATTAACAGCTAGTAAAATAGCACGCTCTCTTCAACACACCGTATCATTCCACCAAATAACTGGCTCCTGGAATTTTGATTAAATTCATATCGATTTTTGCGTTCCGCTGATCTCTGTGTCACAAATAACTCCTGACTCTATTGCAACATACATTGAAATTGGGGGTGTCAGTTAAGAAAGATAATTCAGTTAGAACTGAAAATAAGATTCAAGTGTTAAAGTCTGGCATTGTGTTGCTCGAGAGCAGCTCTCACGTGAAACAATTGTAACATTATGAAAAAATATCTCTAAAGCCAGCATATAAACAGTCTCACAATATCAAAAAGCCAAAAAGTTAACTGCAACACTTTACAATAAGGCGTTATTTGTTAACATTAGTTAATGTATCAACTAACATAAATGAACAATGAACAATACATTTAATACAGTATTTATTAATATTTAATTTTAGTTAAAATACAGTCGTTCATTGTTTGTTCATGTTAGTTCACAGAGCATTAGCTAATGTTAACAAGCACAACTTTTACTTTTTATAATGCATTAGTAAATGCTGAAATTATTAACTAAGATTAATAAATGCTGTAGACGGACTTTGTTAATTCTTAGTTCATGTTAACTAATGTTGTTAACCAATGTAAACTAATAAACCTTAATGTAAAGTGTCAACTTGTAAATAAAATGATACTTGTGGTAAACCATAACAAGTAATATGTAAAGTGGCATCAAACTATATCTACAAGCATTATAAAAAAACAAAAACAAAATAAATAAATAAATAAATAAATAAAATACTTTTTTTTAAGTAGTCATTTTAGACTCATATTTTATATATGATCCATTATATTCCACAGAAAAAGTAAATTAAAATTGTTTAGAGTTTTTCAGTTATTTCCCTTTATAATAATATTTCCTTATATAATGATTTTCCAATAAAATAAAATAAAATAACCCCCAAAATAAAAACTTTTTATATACATTTCAAAAAACTAATAAAACGTACGAAAACACAACAGTTTCTTTTAAAAACTAAAATTAACACAAAAGCAGAAAAAATAAAAATAAAACTGAATTCAAAATATTAACAAAAACTAGTATCGCAATGATACTAAAATAACACTGTATTATCATTCAGTTATAACTAATAATGAATTGAAACTACAAAATGTTGTTTAAATATAACAAGATATTCTAATAAACCATTTGTGTATAAAATTCAGTAGCAATTTAGTTTTAGCTGTTAACAGGAAAACATAAAATAAGGGAAATCAATGAAAAACCCAAAACTATTTATTTAATTTTTGTATGAAATATAATGGATCATATAAAAAATAAGCTTAAAATTATAATTATATAATAATTATAATTAATATAATAAATGAAATTACATTTTAACACTACATTTTAAAGCACATATTTTACATTGTGAAATATTTTAAATTATTCATAACATATTAACATTTTTCATTTTTAATCTACGTGAAGTGTTAATAAATGATCTGGCGAAAGGTTTTATGGGAGTGAGGTTAAAATAAACAATACATATTTGTATGAATAACAATCTACTTGCAACCTTTCATTAATATCAAAGTAAATTTGATGCTATTTCTAAAACAAATGGGAGTTGAAGATATAGGACATGTTTTTCCTCTCTAGAATTAGAGAACAACATCACCCATTATTGTAACAATGATAAGCAACATTACTTTTATCTAAAAGCTTCCAGAGTACAGCAATCACAGGGTCAGTCCCTCTGGACCAGCATGAAGTTAAGCGCTTTGTTCAAGGTCACAACAGTGAAAAGATTGTGATCTCAGTAATTACAGTAGTTAGGTAGCGCATGGGATTCACCTCTGCCTAGGATTGATTTGTATTAACAGCTTCGATTTTTATCCACCAGGCAATCCATGGAGGTTATTTCTTGGAATGGGGAAGTTTAGTACAAAACATCTTTCACGGTCTTTGAACATTAAGTTCAAAAGTAGTGATATTTACTGATCTTTCACATTAAAAAATTGTGAAACATTTCAACAAAATGGTAGAACAGCAGGAAGGTGCATCTATAAGCTCCTGGGACAAGATATCATTGTATCCACAACTAGCTAACAATACGTTACCTGATAAATGTTCACCTTGCAATTCTGGTGTTAACATAACACCTAATTCATAATAATTAATGACCACTAGATTGCTGAACTTTGAACAATCAGCAAAACACAAAGCAAAACGCTTGCGCTTACTGGCCATTTGTGTCGTCAAAAGAAGCTGATTCTGTTAACTGAAATTTCTTGAACTGTTCAGCAGCAAAAACTCCTTGAACTGCATACCTTTTCTTATTAAAGTACCTAGATTCCTTTGCAATTTCTGGATCAATTTTGTGCTGTTTCAGAAAAGACCTGGATTTTATGATCTATAAATTCATGGAGCAAGTAATAGTCTTGAGTTCTGCCCAAGGGTGACCTTTAAAATCTCACATATTTTGTTAAGCAAACTAAAAGTGTGGCCTTTCACACACACACACACACAGTGAGGATTGGGGTAAAATATCTAGATGGCTTTGGCTTAATAATATTTGCTGCAGAGACGGTTTCTAATCAAACGCACTTGAATGCTGCCCATTTAGCAACTGCCAGTTTAACAATTCTCTTACAGGATTGCGATAAATTTTATGGTGTTGTGATAAACTGTGATAAAATAAAGTGACGTTTTTATGAGCTCTGCAACAGTCAATGGAAGCTCCTTTTATTGTGTAGGTCTTTATACGCTTCCGCAGCATGACATTGCTACAGCTGTACAGATATAGACTCCAGCTTTGCGTTTGGGGGTTTTCTGCGCACTGGGTTTCTTTTTCATTTTATGGCATCCCCTCTGGTCATTCTTTTACATTTCTACTGCAAATTAGAGACAAGAAAGAACATTTGTTGTTTTAATCGAGTTCATGCAGGCAGAGCTGGTTGCGAGGACACATGAGACAAAGAGCAAATATATCTGTAATATAAATGTCCTTGGACTGTTGAAGCCTGTTAATCATACCAGTCAAACATTTGGATTAATTAAGATTTTGTTCATGTTAATGTTTCAGAATGATTTCTAAAGGAACGCATATGTGATAATTAAGGATGTAACGATTCACTCAGCTTTCAGTTCTCTCACAATTTTTCCTTTTTTTTAACAAAATGAAATTTAAGACAAATTATAAATGAAAAAAATGTCGTTTCATTATTGCTGGGACAAAATGCTGCATATTTGGCTGTGCTCTTTTTCCATTTGAAGCAAAAACAGAAAGGACTTTGTGAAATGTTGTGAAACTATACTACATAAAATGTAGTATAAAATAAAATGTGAATTCACTCTCTGACAGCAGGTGGCGCTTATGGAACAGCAGCAATATAGCTTTTCATTCGTTACAGCTGTAAACAAAGCTGTGCTGTGCTTATGAAAATTACTGCTGTGTCCTAATTCGCATACTGTGTGCCCTAAATAGTATTTGAAAATAGAATTAATATGTTTTAAAAAGTATGCCAAAATTTCCCGGATGGTTTACTACTTCCGGTTAGAATTCGGAGTGCAGATCGACGCACACTCTGATGGCTAATATCGCCCACAACACGTTGCATGGTAGGAAAGGATTCGATTATAACTACAAACACACATAAAACATGTTAAAAAACTACAAACATGGTGGATATGCACAACCAATGGACAGGTAGAGAAAGAGGTTTGAGTGATAAATAATAAATGTCTAACCTGGTGAAAAAAATATTTATTTAATGTTATCCGCATTATATTTCTTTTGCAGCAACACCGTGAACTTTTATAATGATATGTTTGGTCATTAACTTTTGCATCATTATGCAAACACATGAGCAGAGTTTCCCGTTTTCCCCACTGAATAAAAAACAAAAAATTCTGTTCTCAGAATTGTGAGATATAAACTTGCAAATCTGCCATTTTTTCTCAGAATTGCTTGATATAAATTTACAATTGCAATTCACAATTGAAATAAAGTTGCGATTCTGAGAAATAAAGTCAGAATTGCAAGATAGAAATGTACAATTCTTATGTTTTTCTCAATTGTGACTTTGGTCACTTTTAATTTAACGTCCAGTTCTCGCTATTAACAAACCATTAACTACTGTTTTTGCCTCAATAAACTCAGAAGTTTTTCTCAGAATTGCGTGATATAAACTGGCAATTGTGATTTATAAACTCGCAATTCTAAGAAATATAAGGTTGCAATTCTAACACGCAATTGCGAGTTATTAAGTCAGAATTGTGAGATATAAACTCGCAATTCTGAGGAAATATCAGTATTTTTCTCCCCTCAAAACGAATCTTTATAACTCGCAATTTATATCTCACAATTCTGAGAAAAAAGTCAGAATTGCATGGAAAAAGTCAGAACTCTGAGATACAAACTTGCAATAGCAAGAAAAAAAAATGTTGGAATCGCAAGATACAAACTCATATTTGTGAGAACTCTGAATTTATATCTTGCAGATCTCATTTTACAACTCACAATTGCATGTTTATATCTCACAGTTCTGAGAAAAAAGTCAGAACTGTGAGTTTGTATCACACAATTCTGCTAAAAATCAGAATTGTGAGACAAAATATCGGAATAACCTTTTTTACATTTTTTATTTAGTGCTGGAAATGGGCTTCCATACTATAGATAAATAAAGATCTCGTTTCAGATTTTGTTGCGGATTTGAAATCTGTACTTTAATTGTGAGTTTCGCAAGCAGTCTTTGAGATATCGGAATTTCCTCATTCTTTTAGGACTTGGTCTTGAATGCCCGAAATAGCTGCCCGGAGGTGTTGCAAATATGGCTGCCGAGTAAAGGGACTTAAATTATATGGAGACAAAATGAAAAGAAAATACCTTCTAAACTTTTATGAAGACTCAAGATACATAAGTCCTACCTCTGCGATTCGTTCAACATCTCAACCTATTTGAATCATCATATATTTGTATTGATTTTCAACCAGCTTGGGGTGCATTGTTTACATCCCTATAGTGAAAATTCAGCTTTGCATCACCAAAATAAGTTACATTTTAAAATATATCAAAATAGAAAATGGGAATATTACTCTATCAAATATATCACAGTTTTTACTTTATTTTTTTACTGCAGCCTTGGTACTTCTTTTAAAAACATTTTTTAAAAATAATTAATCCCAACCTTTGACCAGTAGTGCATATAGAAGACATTCAGTCTGCCAAGTCAACCACATGGTGTGACCAACATGCAGAAAAATGTAAGAGGAAATTATATTATGTAAACCCTTCGGCTTGTGTCTCTTAAATAAGTCTTTTAAAGTATAGTCATTTAATAGATAATTTGACAAAGCCAATCGGTGTTGCCAAGTCAATGATTTCCCCTCGTAATTAGGCTACTTTAACACTGTTGCTGTGGGTTGTTTTTCATGTCTGCGGGTTGAAGTGATCCTAATAATGTGATGTTTTGTCCCTGAAATGTGACTTTTACCATGGGAACCCCTCCAAAAAAACGTGTATTTTATCCCCAGAATGCGTTTTTACTAGGGGTCCCCCTCCAAAACGCAACTGGGCTAGGTTTGAGATGCAATTGGGCAGGTTTTGTTGTGAAAACCTCGCAACCCTGGGCCCTTTCACTCAGAAACTGCTGGTAAATTTCACAAAGAAACCACAAAGAAATGGCATGTAACACACTGAATATAATATGTAATCTAAGTAAAGTAGAACTTTGAAAAATCATAATCATATTTTGTAAAATATTTTTGAATATAATAATCAAGATTCAAATGTATCCAAGGTGTAAGGAAATCTTATTACTTTTTACTGATGATTACATCACATTTTAGAGGTATAAAAATTGCTATTTATTGTATTAAACCTTCAGACTGCAATGCTGCGTCTACTACTAATAATAGAAATAGTTCTCCCAAAAATGCAAATTCTGTCATCATTTACTCAGTTGTTGTCTGTTGAACACAAAAGCAGATTTTTGAAGAATGTTGGTAACTAAGCAGTTGCTGCTCCCCATAGACTTCTATAGTTTCGTGAAAAAAAACAGTGTTTGGTTACCAACATTCTTCAAAATATCTTCTTTTGAGTTCATTAAACCATAACTTGAAAGTGAGGAACTGATGACAGAACTTTCATTTTTGTGTCTCTTCTATCTTTTTTTTCTATCTAATTCTTTTATTATGTTCAATAAATCCAGCTGAGATTATTGAAGCTTTCCTTTTCTGTTAGGCATGCACTCTATCAGAAAGCCATTGTCACCCACTATGGTAACATTGTTTCTGTTTGGGGTCAATTAAAAAGGCTTTCAGGTCTTTGGACCTCTAACAAAACATGAGAGTTAAAGTTTCAAAGCTGATGTGCTAGAACTGCAACATCCTCCACAAAGCAAACTGTGAGGAACAAAACAATGAGAGAAAAAAAACAACAACCTCACACTGCATCACTGCCCTGTGTGCATCTCCGCATGGAGCTCCAACAATTGATGAACAGAACACAAGGCAAAAACCAGCCTGCTGAAGAACACACATTTCTCCTCAAACAGCAAGATTAGCAGATCAAGTGAAGCAGCATCCAAGCGGCCCGGAGCTCCAGAGTGTCCCATAAGCATTACAGCAGCAGCCAGTTCACAAGCCCTATTATCAGCCTGCTTTTATTTTGGCCTGAGCGACGTTACACACGAGAGCAGAGCACCGTGAGCTTTCACACTGATTGGCAGATTGCAGAAGGACATAGATGGAGGTTTACAGCCTACACAATGAGATCTGTCAACGTCTGATCTCCCTGTGACACTTGTCCGATGTCAGCATCATGACTCAGGCATGTAATAATCATTCAACTGACAGTGGACAACATCTTTAGGAGGTATGGCCCAACCCCAAATAATGGCCTTGGTGAGGCCTAAGTCTTTATATTTAGGAAGAATGATTCAGTCTGGTCTCATTGTTTATACGTCCAAATGGTGATGTGTTGCGGTCACAATCCACTCTGGTGAACAATAGTTTTACGTGTGTGCATTTCTCAGTCAAACGCAAATCCCTTGAAACAATGAATTTCACAATCTGTGACAAAGCAGGCGAGAACCAATGAGAGTTTGATACCGCTGCCTTAAATGCTGTCGGAAATCTTCTTCAGATGCCAGTTTTTGAATTTGTAACAAGGTTGGGTATTTCTAACCAGTGTTGTGGGTAACGCATTACAAGTAACTCAAGTTATAAGATCAGATTACTTTATCAAGTAACTAGTAAAGTAATGCATTACCTTTACATTTACAACAAAGTATCAGAGTTACTTTTTCAAATAAGTAACGCAAGTTATTTTGTTTTCCCATTCATTCACTGACAGCTGTCATGGGGAAATCAGGAGTGAGCTGCAGAGACACTTGAGCCTCAGGCTTATTATCACGTTTTGGTGTGAAAGGGCCTTTACAGTTGCCAAAAATAAAACCTTTGGGTTTTTTGTTATTGAAAACAAATAAGCAACCTCAGCCCAGGTGACAAAAAGCAATGCAAGTAATGTAATGCATTACTTTCCATAAAAAGTAACTGAGTAATGCAAAATTGTAATGCATTACTTTTAAAAAGTAACTTTTCAATACTCAATACTGTTGATAACCAGTTCCTAAAATTACGAGCACCAAATTAGCTGCTCGTACTGCCTCGTCATCTATCCTCTGCTCTCTTTGCACCTGCATCTGTCCTTCCTTAGCCATATATTCATAAAAAAAAAAACTGTTTGCCATTGGTTGTGAGGATTTGAAAGCGATATCTTGTCTATGTATTCTTTCAAAGATAAACATTAAGTAGCATAAAATGGTCTTTAAATGAAATATATTAGTTTATTGTGATTATTTCTGGGTCAAAAGATTGCCCAACAAAAAACAATTATTGAGACATGGTTACAAGTTGGATCCGTGCATTCGGTCTTAAAGTCCCCGTGTAATCAATATGGGTGTTTTTTGGCTTTTAATTAAGATTATCTATAAGCTAGTGTGCTCCAAAACAATGATAAAATTCACATTTACAAGATATAGGGATTCAAAACTTACAGTCTCTAACTCTCTAACTATGGATCAGTGATTTTGATGACATCACCCTGCACTTAAGCTTCTCAAAACACTTTCTGTCCAATCAAATGCTCTCTAGAATCCGAAGTGTCCCGCCCCCTACACTATAAATAGACGCTGAAGCTGAAATCAGTCACTTGTTCACAGAATTTGTATTTTCTGTACGGTGAATGGCACGTAGTGCACTATATAGAGGATAGGGAATGTAAATGTGCTTTCCATTGGGGCGAAAGAAGTCTGTGTCATGTGAACCACAGCAGCGTACATACAGTCTGCCCTGGTCCAGAGACACGATAGTATGGAGCGGATCATATGTGCGAGTTGGCACCAAGCAACCTATCAGACCCATTTAAATTCTACACAGAATATTATATTTTACAGAGATATGGATGAGATTGTGACTGTCGTATACTGCTTTATTGAGCTCAACGGCTCAGTTTCAAACTGTGATATAAATGAAACACTATTGGCTATTTAAAAAAGGGGACAGTAGTGCTTGATATCTCCCACCCTCTCTTCCGGTTTCAGTTGAAATACATAGAATAATGCAGCATATTTTAAAGCACTTCAGTGGATTTTTAAAGTGACAGCAGTTTAATATTCCTGTTGCTGCCTGTGTCATTAATGTTAATCAATACATTTAATTTCCGTACCTGAACTTATTTGTGCTATTGGTCATTTATTTGTTATTATTTCTTTACCTACTGTTTACTTGACTTCAATAATGTTTGAAATCTAAATTAATCTAAGTAATCTAGTTGTTTCTTCTGTTGTTTTTGTTAAAAACACAGGCAAGATAGGTTTTCTTTAGGCTGCTGGTTTTTTGCAAAAAAGACATGAATAAATATATTTGATGTGTAAACGTTTGGCTTGATTTTTTTTTAAACTAGTAATTTATTATGAACTGAAACTGATGAGCAGGAATCTAAATCAGAATCACCAAAATTCAAATAATAACCAACCTTAGTAACAAGTGCTGTATTTGACATTTACAGTTGCTGCTGAAGACATAGATGCTGAAGACTGCTGAATAATACAGTGCATGAATAAAAACTGATTAATTTTGTGATTTTATGTTGTATTTTTGGTGCATTTTATGCCTCTGTTGTCAGTCATTGCATGTCTCCCATGGCAAAGAAAATAAATATTACTTCACAAGTAAATGATTACATAAATGTTGCTCATTTTGTAGTCTTGTTTAACATTATGTAATCCTTAAAGACGAGTTGGCAGCAAAGTCACACAGAGCAGAACAAAATGTTATCATTTCATATTAAGTTCATGAATATACTGTTTAATAAACTTTACTTTTTAGATGCTGTAAATACGTTAGTATTATACATTTTAGTGTCTAACGTAAGTAAATGTACATGAGGTAGAAGCACATTTTACATAAAAATCCGTACGAATAGATCATGTTAAATAAGATGTGAAGAATTTCACTGGATTTTCACTGAATATTTGTACAGACGTTCAGAAGCCTCTGAAGTGATTTTAATGGATGGATATTAGGCAAGACAAATGTATGCGTTTCCCCTACTGGCTGTAAGATTTACAGTATTTTTCCCCCTTTTTAATTTCTTAAAGTACCTTGTGAAGTAAGCACTTTTCAGCCAATGCTGCATGCCAAATACACCAGCACATGAAGCTTCCCTCCGCAGCCAAGACAGGTGCAAAATATCCAATACACTCAAATGAACTCCATAATATATCATTATGTATGCCAATGATTCAGAATCAAACATGACAATAAACAAACAAGAGAAAACACAATTATATGCAAACGGCACAGCTGCTTCATGCAAATGTCATTTTAACCATCTAATGTATTCTAGGCCATATCATTAACTCCAGCATTTTAGCAGAACGTCTCATTTGACACTGATGTCTGTGAAACTGTCTCAGCCTATGACATACCTGACTGAGAGTAATGCAATGTGGCATGTGTTTCTGCTTGAGAAAACACACTTGTCAGGGAAACATTTTTCTCTTATAGAGCAGGTGCCTCATAACAGTTCAAACGCAAACCTAACACACAGGCTGAGGAGATCTGTTGTGACCTGAGGGAAAGATCAGCTAGTCCGCATCAAGCTGCATCTCAGAGCCAAGCCAAAATCTACACAAAAATGAATCTGCATTGACATCAAAGAGAGTGAAGAAATAAAATAAATCACTGAATTGTATAGGCCATTTTGGGTGGCGCATAAATTGAGGGCATGGTGGTTAATTAGTTGGTCTTACATAAATTGTTTTACAAGCACCTTGATTTGCTGATTATAATAAGCCTGCCACCTTCGGAACTTTGTCTTGTGTTGTGTATCTAATTACTCATCTAGATTTGTATAATTAATATTTTAGGTATTATTTTGTTAAGTCAATTTCTGTCCTGTCTGGTGGATACAAATTATACATAGGTGACACATTTTCAATGTCAAGGGCGAGCAAAAATATATAATCGTATAAAAATGTATTTAAATACATGTTGGGATGTAGCTATGCCTTAAACATAACAGGGATGACAGTAACATAATGAATTATACAGGATATTATGAGCTTTATGCTCAAGGTCATGACATTAGAAGGTGTTTATTATAAAAATTATATAATGATGAGATTTCTATACAACCAATTATTTACTGTACATGCGTATTGCTATTTAAGATTGTCCCATAGTAATAAATCAAGCTAAATTTGCAATACAGTAATTGTAAAAAAGAGGAGAAGCTTGTCCTTGAAGGATTCACATATTTTCGTTCACATATTACAGATCAGTGCATTTTTTTTTCAATAGAATTATCCAATAGCTGTTATACAACTACTTTGTTGTCACAATTATCACATCTCAAAACTATTTAAAAACGCAATACATAAAACACTAAAAAAGTGATATATTTTGTGTGCATAGGGATAATGTTTTTTTCGAATCAACCGTCCAATAGTAATGTTAATGGAAAGTGCTGGAGCAGCGAACTGTTGCTATGGTTACCGAATCAGGCAAACGCGATTTCGGTTTTGCAGCGTAAAATTAACGCATTCTGGAAAACTTTTTGTTAGTGTACTGAAACGTTGTTGGGAGACAGTGCGTATGTTACATAATTGTAATACTAACAAAAACAGGTATATAGCCTCAAGAAGTGTTTTGACAACCTTAAGGGTGGGAGTATTTTTGGGGGGGTGGGGGGCTGTTCAAGGTTTAATTAGTGGGGAATTCAATCCTTTATTAGTCTTTGCCTTAAAACATCTCTTAACTCACACCTGTGTGTCTAAAGCCAGTCAACAGATGCATGAAAGTCGCATTTAAAACGCACGTAAGTTGCAAGCGTTAAAAAGTCAAGAAATAAAAAAAACACGAGTACAAACAGGAGCAGGTTTGCTGCTTAAATGAAACGCGTTACCTGAGTTTTGAGGGGTTCTCCGTGCTCAATGATGCTTATAAAAGGAATTTCCAAAAAAGAGGACATAAATTCCATTTGTACTATTTCCTCCTGCGTCTGAGGGAAGACGAGCACAGCCGAGACCCCCTGGACCACTATATCCTGACACACACACCTGAAGAGCGACTCGGGGTCTCCGCTCGGGGCTTCCCGAGCCACCACGTCCAGGCTCAAGTTGTACGGAAGAAAGTTGTTGCCGCTTTCGGCGAGACCGCTGAGGGCGCGGTGAAGAGCCGCCCGCACCCGGACCGACTGGCGGGGAGGCAGGAGGGCACCCAGGCGCACGGTGTGTCCTATCCGCGCTAGGATGTGGCAGGGCTGCGGGTGAGAGTGAGCGGGCTGGACGAGCAGGGTATTGAGAAGGAATATTTGCGATCCCAAATAAAAGTATGCCAAGAATGTGTAGAAGACGAAATTCATCCTGCTTCACTCTCAAAGGTGGTGATGAGGCATTGTCAGAAGATAGCATTGCTCGCCTTGTTGTCTGGTCTTTTCTTTAACGTCCTTTTTTGTTTCTTTTTTTTTTTAGTGCAGGATGGTGTATGAGGAGTGATCTATGGAGTTACTGTGTGAATGTGATACTCTGCTCAGGAGAGGAGGGGGTTCCGCGAAAGGCGGAGATGTCATTGCGTTCACACCCAAAGAAGCGCTGGAGAGGCGTAATGCTATCATTAGGAAAACAGCGCGACTATAGAGCGTAAATACATGAACCCTCTTATTAAAACCTCTTTTTACCCAGAAGCGTGTTTTTTACACTTCAATCCTCATGTTGTTCGGGATATCAGAGAGGCAGCCTCAAATATATCTGATTATAAACAAGATTACAACTTCGTTAAGGACTTAACTAAAGTCCTTCAGGTACACACACACACACTTAGAATTTTCTATGCCATTCCTTAAAGGAATAGCTCGCTAAAAAATGAAAAATTAAGTTATGATTACACTAAAAGTCTTTCTCTCCGGTGCAGCTCTAAAATGTCAGTCAGCACTTTCAAAATGAGTGTTAATATAGAAAATGTTGGTGGATTTACAAAACTTGGAAGTGCCATAAAAGTTTTTGGAAGCTTGGCAGATAACACTTTTAAAAATGAAAAGGTTCCAAAACGGAGTTTTCACAAACATTTTTGGTTCCACGAACCTTTCAGTGAGCAGTTCTTAGAACCTTTTTAACTGTGCATAACATTTTAAAAATCTGAAGAACCTTTTTTTAGTATAAAGAATCTCTTGTGGAATGGAAAGGTTCCATGGATGTTGAAGGTTCTTCATGGAATAATCAATGCCAATAAAGAACCTTTTAATTTTAAGAGTGTATGGTCACTATTTGGTCACTACTTACTGCTGTTGTATGGCAACAAGCTCTGTGAAGATTACAAAAAAAAAATGCAAACAAATAGGTAAACAATGAATTTTGGGAACAATGAACAGTGGGTAAATATATCCAGTGCATTTTCACATGTTAAGTTACTTATCCTTATTAAGTAGTTTTACACAGACATTACAACAGTGGAGACTAGAGTAAGCTGGCAGAAAAATAATAGAGAAGCGAGAGATAACAGAAGACAGGTGATGGTAAGTGGGTCACTGTTTTGGACCCGAGTATCAGGGATTCGATACGGGCCAGTCATGCGGTAAAATGGAATCTGATGAAGGTGGACTGAAGCCTCAGCCAATCACACACCCTGTTATACGCTATGAAGAACTAGAGCAGCATGGAATGTGAGACTAATGTAGAATTTCCCGTAATTACTAATATTAAGCACTAAAGGATAAATAGAACAAAGCCACTGTTCATGTTTGTCTGCTGGTTATTCAGTAAGTGTGGTGAATGAAATGTCAGTGTAAAGTAAAATCTTAGGATATAAAGCAACACAAAAAAATAAGAGTCAGCAAATATGCTCAACTGTTTGAACCTGGATCCTTTTTTGAGTTTTGAATTGCAGAGGTAAACAATAGCAGGGAAAATGCTACAGCTGGTATACAAAGGTATATTTTGCTCCAGCAGCAAAATAAGAAAAAAAACACTATTAATATTCTATCACTTTCCCCAAAAAATACGAATTATGAAACATGGATTACCTCAGTCAGAGGAGAGAAAGGTGCAAATTTAATGTCACCCCCATCAGCTGTATTTGAAAGTGTAAGTAAAAGCGGTAAGTAATCATTATGCGATGTACTTAATTCTTGTCAACATCATGGAATGCCACAATTAGCATATTGCATTTCTCGCGAAACATTAAATAAGACTGCTTATTCATTCAGCAAACAAAATATAACAAAAAAAATATTACTCTCAGCCTCATAACTGAAGATGGATCATTCATAATAGTAAACTTTTTATAATATACACTGTAAAAAATAAATAGTTGAGAAAACTTTAAAAAGTAAGGCACCTTGATGCAGTAAGACTTTTGAGTTCTCTCAACAATAGCTTTTTAATTTTTCACAGTAAAGATACTTTGTTTAGCCAACATAAATTTGTTGGTTCATGCAATGCTGATTGTCTTATTTTGCTAATAGAAAAAGTCTTGCCACAGCAACTAAAACAACAATTACTGTTGTTTTTATTGATTATATACAAATGACAAACAGTGACTTGTTATAGAAACCTTAATGGATAACTTATCTAATACATCTAATATGCAGACAACATTGTCTTTGTTTGTAAAACATCTTACAAGACTAAGATATCCAGCAAACAGATACAAGTGGTTGAATATATACTCTTAAAAATAAAGATGATTTAAGAGATTCTTCACAGTGATGCAATAGAAGAACCATTTTGGTTCCACAAAGAACCATTCAGTCAAAGGTTCTTTAAAGATCCATCTCTTTCTTAACTTCTTATAATCTGAAGAACCTTCTTTCACCACAAAAAACCTTTTTTTTGAACAGTAAAGTTCTTTATGGAACCATTTTAGACAACAAAAGTTCTTCTATGGCATCATGAAGCACTTTTATTTGTACTCTAGGCCACAAAACTAGACACTCAAACCTCAAGAATGGTTGCAATGAACAAATGTTAAAAAGATGAGCTCTTTTACATTACAGTGCAACAAATAACTAACGATAATGACAAAACAACAACAAAAAGTTTAAAATTAAATCAGCAAACAGCAAAACAATAATCCTATAACAGTAACTTGCATAATTTATTCATGCTGCAATGCATGCTGGGAACACACAAAGCCTTAAAGGGGTCATCGGATGCTAAGTTCACTTTTACATGTAGTTTGAACATTAATGTGTGTTGGCAGTGTATTCCCCAATGTACAATATAATGATAAAAATCCATGCAGTGGTTTTTAATTAATCTGTAAAAATAATATCCCCTTTTTCAAATCGAGCCATTCTCAGATACCTGTCAGTGTGGCGTCACGCGATAGTTGATTGACATGAGCGTCTTACCTCAGATCAGCTGTAACAGTCCGGCCTCCATTGTTTCGATGCCCGAGCAGGGATGTAAGTTAGACAAGTATATCTCCGACTGAGGTGTTGTGTTGCTGAATGTAATAATGAACATAGTGGTTGTCATTTTCTCCCTACATCTGAGCTACTGAAGATGCAGCTAAACGCGGCTAATGTAAACAGGCTCGTCACTCCACAGAGACAAGAGAGGGGCGGGGCGAGCAGAACTCATTAACATTTAAAGCAGCCTCGACCAGAGCAGAATGATTTTTGCAGAGCTGATTTTCGCAAGGTAAAAAGGGTGTTGTTTTACACTACCATTGAGAATTTTTAACCAAAGTATATTATAGACTTTTCATTAAGACCCTAAAGAATCATATCAACTTGTGGAAAATGGGCATCTGATGACCCCTTTAAGATTTCAACAATATGAAATTGTTTGTTCAAACTGTGTTTGAGTTGGGACAACATTTGGGGCAATTTTATTGGTCTGACAAGGGTTTTTATGTCGTTTAAAGAAAAGAGCATTTTTTGCATTTGAGGCTCAAAATGTTTCATTAACTTGAAAATAACGATTTGTATTTTTTACAGTGTAGATAGATATTTAGTATATATTTTTAATTTATTAAAACTATATGTATATTGAATTGAATATTAATTATATAGAGAGATCCTATCCTTCATAATAATAATATATATCAGGGGCATTTTCTATGAGGAGACAAGGGAGGCAGTGTACATAAAATATTGGATGATAAAAAAAAAATAGTACTACAAAAATAAAACACCACCAATATTACAAAATATATCATTAAAAAGAGTATAAACCACTCGTTTTTCTAAAGAAACATTGTCTAACAGCGACACCAGCAGGAGAAGTTACAGCAGAAGTTTGTGTCTCTCTCATCTCACCTGAACCCATTGAGTTTTAACAGACCCCCAAAAGCAAATTTGGGAGTTGGTGGGGGGTAATTGAGAATGAATGGGCTGAAAGTCACATTAAAGGAGGCAATGCCTCTGTTGCATTATGATTGGATGTCACTGGTTATGTTCGGCTGGGATTGGTTCATGCAATAGATCCCACGTCTTGTGTTCATGCACGTTCACGAATCAGTCTTAATGAACAATATAATGCCATTAATGGAAAGACTAATAAATAAATTAAAAAAAAAAAAATCTCACAACCCCTAGTTACACACTTAGATATAATCATTTTGTTATGTCCAACTAAGACTTAAAATGACAAGAAAACATGATCTGTGGAAGTTTTTAGTGTGTAATCCGCTTGGTGAAATTTAAAGTAAATCTCAGTGTCTGTGACCAACAGAGCTTTGATGAATGATGATCTGAAAAATAAAAAAAAATAGTTAACTATTAAAAGAGAAGCTGAACATAAGTTCACAAATAAAATATATTGATTAAATTGTTACTTATTGTCTTGAGTATTTATTTGGGAATAAATACTTAAAAACACTAACTTGACGAGATCCATACTTTGCTTTAATTACATTGTTTACTTTCTTTTTCTGACAGTGTAAGTAATGTTTATTTAACTAAGAAAATGTGACTAGGACATGTCAATTAAAATGTAATTTATTGTATAATATTAATTACACACATTATATATATACAAATTTGAATATCCACAACACCGCAGCTTCTTTGTAAAACCACAAGCAAAACTAATTGGAAAGTGATAAACTCATAGCACCTATTACATCTTGTTTTTTTCAACAGGGCATCCTCGAAGTATTTAATCGGGTTGGTGTGAAACATCACCCAGCTTGCACGAACACTCAGCCTCATTAGGAGCCCCTCAGTCACAGCTGTCAGCTGAAGCTTTTTTCTGTAGCACAACTACCCCAGCCAATTTCCTCGAGACTGTATATTGATCAGATTGCGTGATCAACTGATCTGAGCTTCTCTTTGCTCATGGCTAATACACACCAGAGAGGAATCCTTGTCTCTAAAGGTGATAATAGGTGAACATCCACTGTCCTTTCAACTGCACTGCGTGTTTTAACAGCAGAGGAAATGAGGAGAGATTAACAGCGAGTCTGTGCTGTGATACAAAAGCCAACACAGGACAACACCAATTAAATGAAAGACTTTATCTCCAACATGAAAAAAAAAAGCAAAAGCAAATATGCAGACTTTGTCATTGTTTAAATCATGTCTGCACCTAACAGATAACTCCCTGGCTATGGAGTGCCCTTGTTCGTTGTCAATTTCACAAACATTTGATACTCAGCAGAGAACATAAGCAGTCTCAAGAGGCTCAGGAGGGTGTGTAAATTCCTGGAAGAAATGAGTGTTATAAATTACCTGTAAGTAACTTTCAGAAGGTGACACAAGACTGCAGCTGAAATGTGTGAGTATGTGAGTATTAAAAGCGCTGATGAAAAATAAGGGTTTGTGATAAAAAGGAAAAATCTTTACTTTTAAACTTAAACAAATGTACTGATTTTGAACTTCCAAAATGTATTTTAAATGCAGCTTCAAAGGGCTCTAAATGATCCCAGTCGAGGAAGAAGGGTCTTATCTCGATCAGTCATTGTTTTCGGAAAATAAAAATGTGTATACTTTTTAAGCACAAAAGCTCACGTAGCACAGGCTCTCGGATGCGCGTCCACTGGTTGTTCTTGAACGATTCGTTCATTTTGAACGAATTTTTAATGTAACTCGCGAAGAACGAGTCATCTCAGTCGTTCAGTCGCGCATGCACAACATCCTATTAGGTTCTGTACTGGAATTAGTTCACCTGTTTCGAGTCTTCAGGTTTTTCAAGTCGTCTGTTCATGGGGTTGATCTGTCACGTGATGCTGATTTTGCAAAAATGAACGAAATGACTCGAAAAAAGATTTGTTCATTTTGCTGAACGAGACTCAAAGGTCTGAGTCAGTAAAATGATCTGAACTTCCCATCACTACTACGAATCACGTCTAAGTTCATCGTCTGTGTACTCTGGCTAAAAAAGGTAGTATGGCGAAAAACTCCATCTTATTTTCTCCTACAACTTCAGAATCGTCCGACACGTTGTACCTTTTTGTTTGTAAACAGCATTTGACTTACTTGCACTTTCTTAGTCTTTGCACGTTCGCTTTGTAAACACTGGGTCTGTGGTTCCGCCTACATTTGGCGTGACCTTTCATCATGATTCAATAGTACGTAGCGTGATGAACGTGCATGCCAGAGCCTGTGCTACACAACCTTTTGTGCTTAAAAAGTATACACATTTTTATTTTCCGAAAACAATGACTGATCGTTTCGCTAGATAAAACCCTTCTTCCTCAGCTGGGATCATTTAGAGCCCTTTGAAGCTGCATTTAAACTACATTTTGAAAGTTCAAAATCGGGGGCACAATTGAAGTCCATTATATGAAGAAAAAAACAAAAAACATAATTTCTTTACGACTGAAGACAGAAAGACATGAACATCTTGGATGACAAGGGGGTGAGTAAATTATTTGTGAATTGCTGTTCTGGAAGTGGACTTCTCCTTTAGTCTGCACGTTTTCACCCACGACGCCACCATTTTCCAGTTCTAATGGCATGGCAAAAGTTCGAGCAAAGCATGCTAACTGTTCTGTCGTTGGCTGCACAGACGAGCACAGAACACTATTACCAGCCTCAGAGGAGACAAGAGACAAATGGATTTATTGATTTATTTACTGTATATTACGCTGCTGCCACACAGATCTAATATAAACATGCAATTCTTTCCCAGCTGTTTACCTTTACAGAAATAACCGACTGTTTTTGTAACTCCTGTGTTTTTAACAAACTTTGTATTTGCATTTGACAGTTTAAGTGCAAAAAGACATTAGAACTTAGTTTAGTACTCACATGCCGTGTGACAGACGCTTTCTGTGCGCATGCTTTGGATGTGTGCGCTCAGAAAACCCTGTATCAGAAGTTTAAACTAATATGGCCTTAAAACAGATGATTTTTGGCAGAGTATCTGGGGTACGAGCTGTAAAGGCACAGTTCTATTCTGGAAAAAGGGTGTGGAGCAGCAGCTTATTTGCATTTAAAGAGACGTGCACAAAAACAGCGTGTTTCTGCTTCTACTTAAAATAGCCATTTTCGATATGATATAGTATTTTGAGCTGAATTTTTGGAAACTGTACCATTGTACATTTTACAACTCAAACCAACCTTGCCTTATCATAAAAAGCTAAAACTGTCAGTTGTTTTAAGAGACTTTGATTTTGCCATAAGGGTCTTTAGGGTTCCTCTCTATAAACCATTTCTTAATAAAAGTATTTATTTAGCCTATATAGTTATGCATGTTGGCTGCACCAAGTGTCTTTATTGTAGATTAATTAGTTTGCGGTAAAAATGGCAACAGGTATCAGCAGTGGCTCACCCAGTGGAACCATTTAACGTGAACAAAATAATAATGGCGCCCCCATAGCCCAAAATATGTATAAAGTGATGTGGATTTTTTTATAACGTAAATCTTTCATTGGTTTTCTACTACATATTCCAGTAGGAGAGGTCATTTACATTATATTATACCTTACAAGTCTTAATAACCGTGGTTCCCTTTAAAGCTATCTACAGTATAGGTTCATTCTTTAAAGGCAATGGCAATGCTGTGAAAATATTTATATTTTAATTCCAACTCTAAAATCATCAACTGCAGGTGACTGAGATAAATTACCTCAAACAATCCACCAGAATCTAAAGGCTGGATGGCCATGCAGCCACATTTGTGAAAAGATCCCATTTTTTGAGTTTCTTGAGTTTTGATGTGAAGCAGAACCCCGTCTTACCCTTCTGTTTTCTGTCAGAGAATCGTGACAATGCAGTAAGGCGGTCAGCTTTTAAATGTCATGCTGCCGTTTCAACATTCCTGAGACGTCCGCGGTTCCACATGAGCGTGAAATGTAACAGGGTATGAAGGGGGGTGCTTTGTACACTGTTCAAGCCAGGTGACTGAAGCAAGGAGAATCACAAATCTTCAAAGCTTATGAAAAGAAAGGGGATTTTCCACAAATGCCACCGTGTTTAAATGACTCGAGCAGTTCTTTGGGGGCGACAGATGTAGATAATGGTTTTTAAATGAATTGACATGTAAATGCTTTTTTATTGCCTACATTGTGGTAAGTTACTTCATTTGGTATCAAGCTGTGTAATGTCAAGGTCAATTTATCATTCACAATGTATGAATGATTCAAAATACAGTAAGGATGTCACTATTGTCATATAGCTCTGCAAGAAGTAAATACATTGCTTTTGCTGAATCGCCTATGCTGGATGAGTGCCTCTCGCAGCCTGTTCATTATCCTCTCAGATAGCACTGAATGTTTCTTTCTTTCCTTCTCGCTCTGTTTGAAAACTCTCATTCACTGCGCATCTGTCAGATTCTTCCATCCTTAATAAACAACCTGTCAGTTGGTTGAACCACCTCAGGTATTTAAGAGCCTTGAGAATTTGGCAAGCAATCATGAATATGCTGGAATCTACAAACTGGGTTATTCAGTATCAGCATATGGTTCGTTCAGAAAATGCCCTGAAATGTTCAGTCAACTAAAAATACATGAATGTCACTCTATTAGACTATCAAAACAAACAGAATTTACTTGGAAACATAGAAACTTTTCATTCAAAATAGTTCACAAACAAGGACAATTTTGAACGCCTGTTGATGTTAAAGCTCAAGTAAAAATCACGTTTATACCTTTACAGTTCAATAAAAGTAATTGCAAAAATTGAAAAGAGTTTGTTGGCAGACAACTCTTTGTTTGATATCTTTCTAAATAAAACAGTGACGCTCATACAAGTGTGTAATGCATAAAATGTACTTTGTACACGTTTGCCGTTCTAGACCCTCTGTCAGAGGTTGACACAATTTACCCTTCTTAAAATCCAAAGTTTTGGCGTAACCATGGTCAGCAAGCAACAAATTTACC
This sequence comes from Labeo catla, assembly GCA_012976165.1. Taxonomy (NCBI): domain Eukaryota; kingdom Metazoa; phylum Chordata; class Actinopteri; order Cypriniformes; family Cyprinidae; genus Labeo; species Labeo catla. Next base: position 784,259 of record VONZ01000221.1, read on the forward strand.
TCTCAAGTAAGCTCGGCGTCTGTTGACACGCGCTTTGAAGCTCTCAGCTCCCTCCAGCGATGAAAAGCTTTAACGACGTTCACTCTCGTCTTGCTTCTTTTTTGGTCTATTTATATTCCTCTGTTTTCCTGTTCCCTTTAGGACGTATGGCTGTGTAAGCACTTCTTGACACATTCGGTACCTTGCAAGTTCATAAAAACCACTCCGAGTTGAAATATCGCGCTCTCAGCTTCAGTTTTCCCATATATGGACATCCTTCTGCAGACCGCGTCTCAAAAGCATTCTGATTGGCTACCAAGAAAATGACAGTAATGACGGTTTGTTCTACTTTTTACACAGAGATCGGTTAGATTTCTTGGACAGTTATTTAGTTGTTTTTAAGAAACAGTAATTTTTGTATCCACCTCATTCTTCAATGTGGAAGTAAACCTGTGGGCGAGACTTCGAGTTCATTAGCCACTATACAGAAATAAGGAGAGGAATAACAATTTGCAGTAAACATAAAACTGTTTGCACTACAAACCAGAGTGTTCATAATTAAGATAATAAATTAAAATAATATGGTGAGACATATTATTTGCAATATCAAGCAGCAAAATGAGCTGTTTTGTACAGCTAAACCGGAGGCCAGACCCATAAAATTTACAAATGGCCCACTTTTACGGGAAAATAAGGTGGATATCATTTCGTAAAATTGCTTATAGCAGGTTTTAGCAGTGAGGTAATAATTTTCAAAGATTCT